>OZ019974.1:29559261-29652710 GCA_963970395.1 Ephialtes manifestator | reverse complement strand
GACGTTTAGTGAGCTTAACAATTTCATTTAGTTGCGGCAATTAAGGACGTATTCATTCAACTGCACGTTGTCAAGTGTTTGAGTTAGTTCATCGAATCGGTTATATTGTCTACTTAAAAACATATTTAGTTATTTTGACTTCATCTGTGTTGAGTCAACCAATTGCAAGTCAATTAAATTTATTTATTTGATTTGACTACTTTCTTTTCTCAGTTTATCAAACTATGATGAATACCAAATTTGGCGAGAATCAATAGAGTGGTTCTAATTATATTGCAATTTTAACTTTTTTAATAAGTTCTGCAAAGTCTTCACCTCCTGTAAATTCAGAGATTTCCAGCTGCAATTTTCGACTTGATTTCACGATTATTGTTTATCAATGATGACTTTGGTTAACGGAACTATCGATATCTCGGTAAATTTCGATTTTGGTGAATTAAAAAAAAAGACAAAAAAAAATTGAATTTTTTCATAGATTTTTTTCAAATTTTGTTGACATGTGGATTACTATCGAAAAAAAATTGAGTACAAATTTGACGCAGCCAAATTCCAATTCCAATTTATCCAGCCGTTCAAGTTTTATGGCATTTTGAATTTTTCATAAATAGTATATTGTGCGACAAATGCGCGAATCACCTACAGCGCACTTGTCACACACTTCATTTTTTTAAATACCTGCGTGTGAAGTTTCGTTTTCAAGATTTATTTAACCTTTATTTTCAATACACTTTTTGTGTATCATCAAGCTGACAGCAAGACAAGTAAACGTCTTAATTATATACTTCGCACACACGGCTCGATTAATATCGCGCACGGTGAACAACCAATCACATAAAATGTGAGAATCGAGCACTTCGCGCATGCTATGCAGACACGAGAAGACGAATTTTGCACACAGGTGTTTAAAAAATCTCGTTCTCGCATGGCTTTTGCAAATTGGAACTTTGCTAATTGCTCCCTCATTATTTTTCGCTTTTTACAAAGCTTTGATTAACATACTTCCTCACAGAAGTAGTTTTGTAAAAAGCGAAAAGTAATGAGCAAGCATCTTGCAAAGTTCCACTTTTCAGGCTTGTTTTATTCTTAACCTTATTATTTTTACATTTTCGAAGTAGAGTAGATTTATCGGTTATGGTAACCGTTAGTTTTTCGGAATTTCGAATATTTGTCACTCTAACGAAAAATATTGAAAATTTGTCCGACAGAAACCCTAGTGCATTCGGTTAACGAAAAACTACCGGAGAAATCACCTTCACCGTTTCTGGACATGTTATTCGTCAACTTGGTACTTATTTGATCACGATTTACGAATTTATTTTTTTTGTCATTGGTAGGATTCGGACCTGGAACCCTATGTATTATAACTATTGCTCGACGCCTTAGACAACTCGGTTATTCACACCTTTGGAAGCATATGTTTTTTTTGTTTATTTGAAGTATAAGAAAATTTAAACGCGTTTTTACATTTGTTTAATCAAAGAATATGGATATGCCTAGAAGAACACTTCTTATGGACGGCTTGAAGCAAAACTTTCTGCGTATAAATCTACCGCAGGATGGCACCACGGTAGACCGATCAATTAACTCCGCCTACTAGGTGGACAGTTGGGACTGAAGGCTGTCTGTAGGATGAAGGTAGGGGAATTTCCCCACCTTCCTTCATATTTAGCGGAACGTCGTGCGTTCGAATCCCAGTACATAATAACAATTTTCTTTTTTTCTCGCTATTGCTACATTATAATTTAATACATTTATATCGTAACTTAATCTAGTGAAAAGTGATATCCGGTAAAAATTATATATTTGATCAACAATTAGTTTCCACACTTTATATAGAACTTGTCTAGAAAGTATTCTACGAGAATTTCGTTGGTGTTGCAGGTAAAACGCTGGACTCGAAAGATGTAGTTTTGGGTTCAAAACTTCGGGTTTTTTTTTTTTTTTTTTTTTTTTTTCTTCCTGAATGTTAATTACAATCGCTTGTCAATGTCTAGTGTGTATGTTATTCTTTCCATATCCGGGATATTAATTGGTGATATTAATTAACATACAGGGGGAAAAAAATGGTGTTTTGAACTCAAAACTACACTTTACGGAGCCAGCGTCTTTTTTGCTACACCAACTCGATTCTCGTATAATATCTTCTAGACAAGTTCTATATAAATTGTGGAAACTGATTGTTGATGAAATATGTAATTTTTACCGGATATCACTTTCATTAAAAAATCACTTTCGGATGGGAAAAAAACCATGGAGCAGAACGGGAGCGAGAGAGTCAGCACGATCACCCCGACTCGCTGAACAGAATGGGAGCGAGAGAGTCAGGATGATCACCCCGACTCGCTGAAAAGAACGGGAGCGAGAGAGTCAAGATGATCACCCCGACTCGCTAAAAAGAATGGGAGCGAGAGAGTCAGCATGATCACCCCGACTCGCTAAACAGAATGAGAGCGAGAGAGTCAGCATGATCACCCCGACTCGCTAAACAGAATGAGAGCGAGAGAGTCAGCATGATCACCCCAACTCGCTAAACAGAACGAGAGCGAGAGAGTCAGCATGATCACCCCGACTCGCTAAACATAACGGGAGCGAGTGAGACAGAATCACCCCAACTTTTAAACGAATAGCAGCGCAGGAGGCATGATGCAAGGCGGAGCCAAGCCTGTTGCCGAGGTGTAAGCTTGTGTGTTTCTGTACGTGAGCTACACGTACAGCACACAGCTATACAACGCTACTAGCGACATCCTAGCAGCTGGGGTGAAAGCTTGTCCGAGCACCCCAACTTTTCTGGCTTCAACGAAAGTACGGGAAGTGTTCTTCTAGGCATATCCATATTCTTTGGTTTAATTGTGTCCAAAATTATATTTAAAAAAAATCGTTCATTCACAAAAATAATTGAATAATTTTACACACTAGGAAAACGATTCCATTCTGCGGTTAGAGAATCCGAATAAGTAATTGTTACCCCTTTAAATTAAACGCAAAAACGATAATCCATTTTTTTACAAATTTACATCGGTAGTCTTGTGATGGTGAATGCAAAACAGTAAAATGGTCAGTGGTTGTGCGGTAAATTGCTATGCGGAAAAGTGCAGAAACGACCCAGGTGATTTTTGCGGTTTTTTTTGCAGTGAGTTCATCCTGAAACGACCGTCATCTCACCCACTAGGGTAACTACAAAACCAGCCATCCTATATTTAATAATATAATTAAATGTTTTCACAATAAGCATGATAAAGTTTCTCTGAGAAATATGTCAGTATTTATTGAGTCCATTATTTTACTAGTTGTGACTATCAACAGATTTTAACATCGTTGGGCCTGAAAAACTGGGACCGAGTTTTGACATTTGACATAAACAAAAAATTTCAATGATCTGACGATCAATGAGTATCTGATGACACTGCCGACCAATCACAGCACGAATGAAACGATGGCAATAGTTTCGATAAAATCTCGTTACTCATAAACTTATTAGGAGAGATTTTTATCACGAATAAAGAATGTACATTTTTTTATTGGTAGGTTTCAAACCTGGGCTCCAGTGACTGTAGCTCTGCGCCTTAGACCACTAAGTTAAGTTAAGGCTATTCACAACTTTGAAAACATATGTTTTATTGTCTATTTAAAGTATATAAAGTATATAAAGGTCTGACATGTTATGAGATTTCGGATTTGTGTAATTGTGTCTAAAAATCTGTAAAAATAATTTATTAATTTTACAAACAAGAAAAAATTACCTGCTACATTTAAACAATGCAAAAAAGTACACATATCGTACGGACATTTCCCCGACTGTAACGGATACTTTTTTCTAGTTTGTGAAATTGATAAATTAATAAATTATTTTTAGCTTTTTGGACCATTCGAGGATTTTAACGGCTCGAAAAATGGTCGGCCATGTTGTTGGTCATGATCAGACGTGTGGAAATTAGCTCTCTAGCGAAGTTGGATATCAAGCGAATAAGCGAGAATTGGAACGATATAAGTGGGTTTGGAAGATAGGTGAAAGAGTACTGGACGTAGAGGAATAATAGGTTTGGAGGACCGGGGAGATTTCCGTGTAAGAGAAAGGTTTTTTCTGTACGCACCTTTAAGAGGTTAGAAGTGAGTGAGTGTGATGGACGAGGAAGAGCAAAAGGGCGCAACAGCGCCACGGAAAAAGAACGAAGCTAGACCAGAAGAGCAGTGACGGTCGGTAAAAGAGATCCTGGCAGACCCAAGGGATCGACCAATAAGAACAACAAGAAAAACAAAACAGCTGCGTGCAAACAGACTCTAGACACCTTCGTCTTGAAACAAACAGAGGGAGAGGGCGACGTAAGCGGCAACCAAATGGCTACGGGAGATGTAACGGACGCTCAGTCAGAGTGCGATCCGGATCCGGACGACCCGAGCACACTCGACAGTACTGAAACATTCAGAACGAGATGCAAATTGTCTTTTTCACCAACTCACAGTCCAATAGCAGAATTTCAGGTTGAAAATACTGTTGCAAAAGGCCATGATGACACACCAAGTGTCACCACAGATGGCGGGCATGAGAAAGCCAGCACCGCAAGCGGAGGATTGGGGAATCTACTCGACCTGAGCATCGGAAGTACCAAAGAATATAGATATGCCTAGAAGAACACTTCTTATGGACGGCTTGAAGCAAAACTTTCTGCGTATAAATCTACTGCAGGATGGCACCACGGTAGACCGATCAATTAACTCCGCCTACTAGGCGGACAGTTGGGACTGAAGGCTGTCTGTAGGATGAAGGTAGGGGAATTTCCGCACCTTCCTTCATATTTAGCGGAACGTCGTGCGTTCGAATCCCAGTAATAACAATTTTCTTTTTTTCTCGCTATTGCTACATTATAATTTAATACATTTATATCGTAACTTAATCTAGTGAAAAGTGATATCCGGTAAAAACTATATATTTTATGAACAATTAGTTTCCACAATTTATATAGAACTTGTCTAGAAATTATTCTACGAGAATTTCGTTGGTGTTGCAGGTAAAACGCTGGATTCGAAAGATGTAGTTTTGGGTTCAAAACTCCGGGTTTTTTTTTTTGCTTCCTCATAGAGGAAGCCTTGTTTTCATGAAAAATTTTTTTTTCGAGATTTTCATGTCAGTACACTCAGAATGGTCCACAACGTCGAGAAAAGTGGTTTGTACAAAATGTGTGTGTGTGTGTGTGTGTGTGTGTGCGTGCGTGCGTGCGTGCGTGCGTGCGTGCGTGCGTGCGTGCGTGCGTGCGTGCGTGCGTGCGTGCGTGCGTGCGTGCGTGCGTGCGTGCGTGCGTGCGTGCGTGCGTGCGTGCGTGCGTGCGTGCGTGCGTGCGTGCGTGCGTGCGTGCGTGCGTGCGTGCGTGCGTGCGTGCGTGCGTGCGTGCGTGCGTGCGTGCGTGCGTGCGTGCGTGCGTGCGTGCGTGCGTGCGTGCGTGCGTGCGTGCGTGCGTGCGTGCGTGCGTGCGTGCGTGCGTGCGTGCGTGCGTGCGTGCGTGCGTGCGTGCGTGCGTGCGTGCGTGCGTGCGTGCGTGCGTGCGTGCGTGCGTGCGTGCGTGCGTGCGTGCGTGCGTGCGTGCGTGCGTGCGTGCGTGCGTGCGTGCGTGCGTGCGTGCGTGCGTGCGTGCGTGCGTGCGTGCGTGCGTGCGTGCGTGCGTGCGTGCGTGCGTGCGTGCGTGCGTGCGTGCGTGCGTGCGTGCGTGCGTGCGTGCGTGCGTGCGTGCGTGCGTGCGTGCGTGCGTGCGTGCGTGCGTGCGTGCGTGCGTGCGTGTGTGTGTGTGTGTGTGTGTGTGTGTGTGTGTGTGTGTGTGTGTGTGTGTGTGTGTGTGTGTGTGTGTGTGTGTGTGTTCATTTTTTTGTTTACACGATAACTGTCGCAATTTTCGATGAATGCTCTTCAAATTTGGCACGCAACTGGGCTATCATTGACTACTGTTTGGGATTGTAGTTGACGCGAATCGGTTCATAAATTCAGATTTCACAGCATTTTGAAAATTTCGAAAAAATCGTTTTCACGCTTTTTCACGCTATAACTTTCGGAAGTTGCGAGATATCGGGCCGCAATTTTGCACGTTAATGGACTACCATCAAACCATGATCTGTACCAAATTTGGCGACAATTGGTAAAGGAGTTCTAATGTTATTGCAATTTCAATTTTTTTCAAATGTCTGTAAGTATTCCAGCTCCTGTAAATTATGAGACATCCCATTGCAATTTCAAACGTGTCATTGCGTTCATTGATTATCCGTGATGAATTTCGTCAAGGAAACGGCCATTATGTCAATAAATTTTGACTTTGCGGTATGAGAAACAAAAAAAAGCCGACATGAAAAGAAAAATGGTAAAATTTTTTTTTCACAATTATCTCAAATTTGGCTCACATATGGACAACCATGGACCACGTTTTGAGTACAAATTTGACGCTGATCTGTCCATCCGTTCAAATTTTATGGCACTTAGAATATTTTGAAAAATCTCGTTCAAGCGCTGGATCGTGCGAATTACGAGATACCGGGTTGTAATTTGGTCCACACATTGACTATCGTGAAACAAGGGGTGGGTATAAATTTGAGAGAAATCGGCACAGTGGTTAAAATTTTACAAATTTTTTATTATTTTCGAGTTTTAACATTGCTTCCTCAGCATTTTTCTGAATAGTCTTTCAAGCTGAAACAAGCCTGCAAAGTAGAACCTTGCAAATTGCTTCCTCATTATTTTACACCTTTAACGAAGCTTCCTCTATGAGGAAGCCAAAATCGATCAACGCACATCCTCATAGAGGCAGCTTCGTTAAGGGCAGGGTAAAGTTAATTCGGCGAAAAAAAGGCATGTTTTTAAGATTTTTTTTTGGCGTAACGGATAGTGTTCGTTTATTGAAAAATTTACATATAATAAAGTAACATTTCAACAACATTTTCCCAAATTTTCATTGAAAAATTTTCAAAATTGAGCGAATGAAAATTAATCCCCGGAGCCGCCGCGAAAAAAAGGTGGTTTGCGGTGAGCATCATAACTCGCAACAAAATCATCTGAAACAAAAAAATCAAAATGCATTTGTTAAAGGAGATGTTTTTTGAGGTAATGACGGGAGGTTTTTTTTTCGATTTTTCGATTTTTCGTAGCACTTGGAAGTCAAAAACCCGATTTTCGCTTTAAAAAATCGGGTAATTTGTTGTTGAAAAATTAGTAATTATTAAAAAAAAACAAAAAAGCTCTCGACAATACCTGGTAAATTATGTGAAGAAGTACTGTGCAAAATTTCAAAGCGATTGGTCCAGTAGATTTTGAGTAATCGTGCTCACGGACTTCAAAAATGACAAGTCTCAGAAAAACGGTTTGAAAAACGCAGAAGAGTTTGGTCGCTTAGCGCTCATTGCACATAAGTTTGAGAACACTTCACGATTGCATAAAAATCTGAGAAAATTCATGCATATTAACGGTACTCAAAAGATTAATTTTGCATAATAATAATTCTAAAATGTTATTAACAAAATTATGAAAAAAAAAAAAAAAAATAGACAACAAATTTCCCCGCAATCTAATTTTTTTTTCCTATTTCGTTCATTTTTCTGTATACGTATGAATTTTTTCAGACTTTTCAATTATCTTTGAATTTTTAGAAATTCAAAATAAAACTCGATAATTTTCTTATACTCACTGAAAGTCGTCGATGCCAGGTCCGTAGAATAAACAACTTCCATCAAGATGATCGAGAGCATCTTTTTGCGTTTGTCTACGCGAAACTCTTTCTTCTTTACTGTCGTGCGCCGCTTGCTTCTCTGCACTACTAATTCTCAAATCGTCAACTTGTCGGGCCCATTCGTGAGAACTTGGCCCTGTACTGATTTGCATTTCTTCCATAAAGGCCAACAAAGCGAAACAACCTTCATTGAAAATACATGCAGCTACATTAGCTGCAATTTCCACAACTGTTGAGGTGCCACCGACTGACTTTGGAGAGATTTTCCAAATAAGTTGATTGAGACTCTCATTATTATTTTGCGTGAAACCTCCAAGAGCTGATGCCTCCATGTTTCCAGAGGGTCCCTCATGGTTAGCTTTGCAATCACCGCTATCCACATGCTCTTCGTACCACGCTTCGTATTCGGCAGAATCCAATTTGTTTTTCCAAGTCTCACAACCGTGGCAGTAACTGCTTTTTACAAAAATGTCAAGTACCTTTCCAGTACAATATCCAATTAGAGAAGCAACGCCAAATAACGAAGAGAATCCTCTTTTTTTCCAAGTGCCGTCGCCTGATAGAGTCAATTCTGACGTTTCTTCTACATTCTTTGCGTCAGACATTGCTTTTTTCTCTTCTTGTGCAGCCGATGCGAAGAACTTCTTGGCCACATTTTGTATAGCTTCACAATGTTTTTTCATATATAAATTATGGGATGGTTTCGATAAGAAAGCACTCGCCAAATCCATTAGTCCGCAGAACTTATTACATCCGGCTAAACCTAAGCCCAACACTCGCATTACGAAAGCAAACCGATAATTGACATCGTATACACCACTGTCTATTCTTTCACTTGATGGGATGTAGTGAGGCTGTTTACACTTTTCACATGTCACCTTGATGTTGAAACCAAGACCTTCTTTTTTGCATGTTTGGAATATCACTTTTTCATCACACTTCACACATTTGACGACAGTAGCAATTGACGAAAAAACAAGAACGAAATCTATCATTCGATAATGTTTTTGGATGTCTTCTACCACCACAGCGGGTTTATTTTTCATTTTTTTCGCTGACGCGCTACTAGCTACCGGTTCGTCGTTTTTACGCTTTTGAGGCGCTTTTTTTTTGGTCGGGACAATTGTCCAATACCACCCTTACGATCTTCTCTGCTTATTTTTCGAGGCATTTTTCGAGGTACGAATACGAACGAAAACGGACTCAAACTTTTAGTGTGACTTGCTACTGCTCAGCACGGCATACAGCGGTCAACTGATGTATAGACTAATGTGCATACTTATATACACCATACCTCGAATATATATAACGGGACCGGAACAGGCCCGTTTATCAATAAATTTATTCGGGGTCGAAAAATACAATAGCGCGCCGCGCAGCTGCCGCCCAGGTATTAGACCCGCCTGGAGCAATAGACGCTCAAATACTCATAGCTTCGTCAATTTTACTCCGATCGACTTGAAATTTTTACACAATATTCTTGAGACATTAGGCATTCATTAAAAAAAATTTAAAAAAAATGGAAAAAAAAATTTAAATACTTTACCCTGCCCTTAAAGGTGTAAAATAATGAGGAAGCAATTTGCAAGGTTCTACTTTGCAGGCTTTTTTTTTTTTTCTTCCTGAATGTTAATTACAATCGCTTGTCAATGTCTAGTGTGTTTGTTATTCTTTCCATATCCGGGATATTAATTGGTGATATTAATTAACATACAGGGGGAAAAAATGGTGTTTTGAACTCAAAACTACACTTTACGGAGCCAGCGTCTTTTTTGCTACACCAACTCGATTCTCGTATAACATCTTCTAAACAAGTTCTATATAAATTGTGGAAACTGATTGTTGATGAAATATGTAATTTTTACCGGATATCACTTTCATTAAAAAATCACTTTCGGATGGGAAAAAAACCATGGAGCAGAACGGGAGCGAGAGAGTCAGCACGATCACCCCGACTCGCTGAACAGAATGGGAGCGAGAGAGTCAGGATCATCACCCCGACTCGCTAAAAAGAATGGGAGCGAGAGAGTCAGCATGATCACCCCGACTCGC
The DNA here is from genome assembly GCA_963970395.1 of Ephialtes manifestator. Lineage (NCBI taxonomy): Eukaryota > Metazoa > Arthropoda > Insecta > Hymenoptera > Ichneumonidae > Ephialtes > Ephialtes manifestator. Next base: position 29,642,958 of record OZ019974.1, on the reverse strand, counting down.
TAAACAGAACGAGAGCGAGAGAGTCAGCATGATCACCCCAACTCGCTAAACAGAACGAGAGCGAGAGAGTCAGCATGATCACCCCGACTCGCTAAACAGAACGAGAGCGAGAGAGTCAGCATGATCACCCCGACTCGCTAAACATAACGGGAGTGAGAGAGACAGAATCACCTCAACTTTTAAACGAATAGCAGCGCAGGAGGCATGATGCAAGGCGGAGCCAAGCCTGTTGCCGAGGTGTAAGCTTGTGTGTTTCTGTACGTGAGCTACACGTACAGCACACAGCTATACAATGCTACTAGCGACAGCCTAGCAGCTGGGGTGAAAGCTTGTCCGAGCACCCCAACTTTTCTGGCTTCAACGAAGCTATAGGAAATGTTCTTCTAGACATATCCATATTCTTTGGAAGTACCATGCCTGTTATAACACCAGAGCTGTCACCGGTTCGCGAGGGGCATGAAACCATGTTTACGGTAAATAATGACTTTTTAGGGATTCCTGATACGGTAAGCGATGGATCAAAAACAACAGTAGATTTTGTGATGCTGAGAAACTTTCTTAACGAATGGAAAAAGGACTTAGAACTCGCGTGGAAAAATAATTTGGGAAAGGAGCTTGACTCAATATTAAGAAGTTAGACAAGAATTGCGCGCGAGTGACGAACGTAGAATGGAACTCGAGGGTGAACTAGTGGAGGCACAAGCGAGGTTGTGGCTAGAACAGACCAAATGGGAGGTTAAATTTGTGGAACAAAATGTGAGAATCAGGGGACTCGAAACTGAAAATCATAACCTCAAAATCGAGCTAAGCAGGTCCAAAGGTCTACTTCTGAGAAATAGTGAGACGGAGGAACATTCTGTGAGGGTAGTTAACACAGATCTTAACGGAAATGACACGTCGAAGCCAAGCATGGAACCAGCAACGAACGCGAATGGTTTGGACATCGGGAGAGCGAGCCAAAACGCCAAGGGGGAACACAGTCACACCTCGCAAGTGAAAACACATTACAAAATAAAGCGATCGGTGGAAAAGGACAAACATCCTGGAATATTGGCGAGAACGGAGCTAGATCAAGAGTTGACGGAGAGAGAGAAGAGGAGGAGAAACGTCATCGTTTGGAGGATTGAATTCTCAGGGAGAGGAGTTAAGTTGGATGTGGAAGATGCGATTAAGAATCAAACTGGCATTAACCCAAAAATTGTTAACTGGATGGTTTTACCGAAAGGAGGGGTATTGGTAGAATTGGAATACATGTGGCAGAATATCGAAATAATGAAGAGAAATCACAAAAATGGGGAAGGCAGGTTTGAAATCAAAGATGACCATACCAGAAGAGAGAGAGGTTCAGTGGTGAATCGAAGATCAAGCGAAAAAGAAGAGATTCACAGGAGAGGAAATCTATACTGGTCATTTGAAGTTGTCGGAAGGCGGTGAATGGCATATTTGGAATGACCGAGAAGGAAGACTGATCTCAAACACAGAACTGAGCCGAAGAGTTGACCCAGAGATGCAAGAGCGTCAAGGCGAAAATGGGTTTCGTGGCGGAAGCGAGTGGAGAAATAACAACCAGGGTGGATCACGGAGATAGACGGCGTGGGATGCAAGCAGTTTCATGGACCATTGCAGGTGTACGGAAAATCTCCCAGGTTTGGGATTGGCTAAAAAACCTTCGACATCATTGTACTGCAGGAGACTTGGCTGGAGAAGAAAGATGAGAGCAAGGTTATGGGAGGATTGAATAGAAACTTCGAGTGGGTATCGAAAGCGGCAGTGAGGCACAAGTGAGGACGTGCGTCGGGAGGCCAAATCATAGGTTTGAGAAAGAATATAGTTAGTAGAGAGTCAATAGCTGAGTGGAAGGAAGGATTGGTAATTCAGGGTCTCAGGCTGATGGCGGGAGGCGACAAGTTTACAATTATAACAATTTACAATAACTGTGGTTTTAGGAATTTGGAAAAAGAATTTGAAGAGGTGATAGAGTTGGCTGTCGAAAGAAATGAATTATCATACTAGGCGATATAAACGCAAGAATCGGTGAGGAACAAGGAAATATGGATGAGAGAGAGGAATGGGAAGATGAAAGACGATCTGAAGACAAAATTATAAATAACGAAGGACGCAACTTTTACACTTTTGTAACAAAAATTGTTTAACTATAATGAATGGTAGATGTCAAGGTGACAGGAAGGGGAACTTGACATTTATTGGAGATTCGGATGGTTCGGTTATAGATTACGTATTAATTAGTGCAGAGAAAGAAGCAATAGTAAATGAGTTACGAGTGGAGATTAGAATTGAGTCAGATCATCTTCCCATCTCCGTGAGTCTAGGTTGGAAGAGTAAGGACCATCCAGAAGGTAGGACAGGGCATGAACGCACCAGACAGGAAAACGAAAAGAAGTTGTTCTGGAAAGATGAAAAAGGAGACAATTTCAAAGAAATGTTTTTGAACAAATGGGAGGAAATGCCGAGGATGTTAGATGCAAAAGATAGATGGGACAGATTGATTAAAATAATTTGGGAAACGGCCGAAATCGTTGGGATGAGTAGAAGCCCCAAAAACAATACGCAAGGGTACAGGAAGTCATGCGATGAAATCAGAGAGAAAAGGAAAGCCGTATGGGAAAGTCTGAAAAAGCTTTTGAAGGAGAAAAGAGAGGAGGGGAAAGAAGAAAGCAAAAATGCATTAAAGGCGGCGAGAAGCGAGTTAAAGCAAATTGTAAAACAAAAAAATAGAGAATTTTGGGAAGAGAAATGGAACAGGGTAGAAAACAGTAGGAATATAAATGATGTGGGGAGCTATAAAGCCATTTAAACCTAAGAACGTCAATCTGGGAAAACAGGTGACAAAAGAGGAGTGGTTAAACCACTTTAAGAAGCTATTAAGTGGTGATGAGAACACTGAAAGGACACTGACATTAGATGCTAATACACAAGATAGAGGGGTTGCATCTCAGGTAGGGAGAGACGACAATGTAGAAGCTAATTTAGAGAGATTGAATCGAGAAATAGGATGGGAGGAAATTAAGAGGGCCTTAAAAAATATGACGGAGGGGAAAGCCGCTGGAAAAGATGGTGTATCGGTTGAGTTCTTTAAAGAAATGCCAGAGATAGGATTGAGGGAACTACATGAAATTTTACAAAGATTTTGGGAAAGCGGTGAGATGGGTAGAGGTTGGGAAGTAGGTAGAATTTACCCTATACATAAGGCAGGAGACCCAAATGATGCGTCAAACTATCGCGGAATTTCACTTCTCAACATTGGCTACAAGCTATTGGCAAATATAATGACAAAGAGGTTAAGAGTATGGTTGGTGTTGTAGTTGTTGTATCAGGTGTTGTAAATAAAATAAATAAATGGCGTAGGCAGGAATTACATAACTCGAAATAAACACTTTAATTTTTACCCAAAAACTTCATAAACACAACAATTAATTGAGTAAGCCGTTACACATAAATATCTTTCGCAGTCCGTAAAACACTTGTATAGTCCGAGTGACAAAAATTAGCCAATAATGCCAATTATGCCGAAGCACACGTGCCACCACGTGTTGCTTAGTAAACCGCCCGTGAGTATGTCGATGGTGTGTACATAAACCCGCGTTCACTTAACTAGTACGTAATGTCTTTGCGCTGACTGTTTGAGCTACCCGGAGCTGACCGTTGTACACTTCCGAAAACGATGAGGTGACCGCGAAGTAAAACTATTGCTGTTGTGCGTACGACCAGTTGAGTCCGTCCGTGCGACCATTGCGTGCGACCAGTTGAGAACGTGCGTGAGAACCGTTGCGTGCGACCAGTTGAGACCGTTAACGAGAACCGAGAAGAAACCGGAAAGCGAGTCAGAGACTCGAGAACGTTCGAGCGCATGCGCGAACTCTGAAATGCGGTTATCGGTGGTATGCCCAGGCGGTGCTGCTGCCGAGCGGTTGATCGACCAACTCAGACAGCAGTCCCGCTAACATTTCCGCCCGCCATCAGCGAAGGTCGCTGATGAATATGCTCCTGGTCTTCCGGTGGAGTGGTCCTTAAACACGAGAGCTTGATGAGTGGTCGGGTGAGCGTGGTTGTTAGCGGGACTGCTGTCTGAGTTGGTCGATCAACCGCTCGGCAGCAGCACCGCCTGGGCACACCACCGATAACCGCATTTCAGAGTTCGCGCATGCGCTCGAACGTTCTCGAGTTTCTGACTCGCTTTCCGGTTTCTTCTCGGTTCTCGTTAACGGTCTCATGGGTTCTCACGCACGTTCTCAACCGGTCGCACGCATATCGCACGCACGTTGTCAACTGGTCGCACGCAATGGCTCTCACGCACGTTCTCAACTGGTCGCACGAAATGGTCGCACGGACGGACTCAACTGGTCGTACGCACATCGGCAATAGTTTTACTTCGCGGTCACCTCATCGTTTTCGGAAGTGTACAACGGTCAGCTCCGGGTAGCTCAAACAGTCAGCGCAAAGACATTACGTACGGGTTAAGTGAACGCGGGTTTATGTACACACCATCGACATACTCACGGGCGGTTTACTAAGCAACACGTGGTGGCACGTGTGCTTCGGCATAATTGGCATTATTGGCTAATTTTGTCACTCGGACTATACAAGTGTTTTACGGACTGCGAAAGATATTTATGTGTAACGGCTTACTCAATTAATTGTTGTGTTTATGAAGCTTTTGGGTTAAAATTAAAGTGTTTATTTCAAGTTATGTAATTCCTGCCTACGCCATTTATTTATTTTATTTACAACACCTGATCCACTATCAACCATCCACGGCATTATTTCACATTTTGGTCCTTCGAGCCGGATAGTTGGATCACGGCAGGCGGAATTTGCATAAAACTTCATAAAACTCGGTGGGTTTGTGCTCAAACGAGAAGAATTTCACGGACATTCTCACAGTGTAAACAAAGGTGCAGCTCAAGGACTTTCTCAACGTTCAAACTGCTCAAGGACGTCTTCAACGCTCAGACTCGCGATATTTTCGTGCGCGAATTTTGTGAACTTTTTTCGGACATTGTTCTGCTCATTTCGAGGGAACGGTTTGTCAATTATTTTTTGGTTTTTTCACTGTGTCGCGAGTGCATTTTTTTTGGCAGCTCAGACTCGCAATATTTTCGTGCGCGAATTTTGTGAACTTTTTTCGGACATTGTTCTGCTCATTTTGAGGGAAAGTTTTTTCAATTATTTTGGTTTTTTTTTCACTGTGTTGCGAGTGCATTTTTTGGACAACTCAGACTCTCAATATTTTCGTGCGCGAATTTTGTGAACTTTTTTCGGACATTGTTCTGCTCATTTTGAGGGAAAGTTTTTCCAATTATTTTGGTTTTTTTTTCACTGTGTTGCAAGTGCATTTTTTGGACAACTCAGACTCGCAATATTTTCGTGCGCGAATGTTGTGAACTTTTTTTCGGACATTGTTCTGCTCACTTTGAGGGAAAGTTTTTTCAATTATTTTGGTTTTTTTTCACTGTGTTGCGAGTGCATTTTTTGGACAACTCAGACTCTCAATATTTTCGTGCGCGAAGTTTGTGAACTTTTTTCGGACATTGTTCTGCTCATTTTGAGGGTTTTTTTTTTGGACAACTCAGACTCTCAATATTTTCGTGCGCGAATTTTGTGAACTTTTTTCGGACATTGTTCTGCTCATTTTGAGGGAAAGTTTTTTCAATTATTTTGGTTTTTTTTTCACTGTGTTGCAAGTGCATTTTTTGGACAACTCAGACTCGCAATATTTTCGTGCGCGAATGTTGTGAACTTTTTTTCGGACATTGTTCTGCTCATTTTGAGGGAAAGTTTTTTCAATTATTTTGGTTTTTTTTCACTGTGTTGCGAGTGCATTTTTTGGGCAACTCAGACTCTCAATATTTTCGTGCGCGAAGTTTGTGAACTTTTTTCGGACATTGTTCTGCTCATTTTGAGGGTTTTTTTTTTGGACAACTCAGACTCTCAATATTTTCGTGCGCGAATTTTGTGAACTTTTTTCGCACATTGTTCTGCTCATTTTGAGGGAAAGTTTTTTCAATTATTTTGGTTTTTTTTTCACTGTGTTGCGAGTGCATTTTTTTGACAACTTAGACTCTCAATATTTTCGTGCGCGAAGTTTGTGAACTTTTTTCGGACATTGTTCTGCTCATTTTGAGGGAAAGTTTTTTCAATTATTTTGGTTTTTTTTCACTGTGTTGCGAGTTCATTTTTTGGACAACTCAGACTCTCAATATTTTCGTGCGCGAAGTTTGTGAACTTTTTTCGGACATTGTTCTGCTCATTTTGAGGGAAAGTTTTTTCAATTAATTTGGTTTTTTCCACTGTCTCGCGAGTGTTGTTCCCGGTCTACTCAGACTCTCAATATTTTTCGTGCGCGAATTCTTGAACATTTTCGGACTTTGATCAGCTCATTTTGAGCAACGATTTTTTCAACTATTTTTGGTTTTTTCCACTGTCTCGCGAGTGTTGTTCCCGGTCTACTCAGACTCTCAATATTTTTCGTGCGCGAATTCTTCAACATTTTCGGACTTTGATCAGCTCATTTTGAGCAACGATTTTTTCAACTATTTTTGGTTTTTTTCCACTGTCTCGCGAGTGTTGTTCCCGGTCTACTCAGACTCGCAATTTTTCGTGCGCGTAATTCTTGAACATTTTCGGACTTTGATCAGCTCATTTTGAGCAACGGGTTTTTCAATTAATTTGGTTTTTTTTCCATTGTCTCGCGAGTGTTGTTCCCGGTCTACTCAGACTCGCAATAATTTCGTGCGCGAATTTTGTGAACATTTGTCGGACTTTGTTCTGCTCATCACGAGGAACGGCTTTTCAATTATTTTGGTTTTTTTGGATTGGCATACGGACAGCTCAACATGTCAGACCCTAACGGAGACGATTCTGCAGCTCTCGTGGGACAAGATCAGCTCGCAGTTCCGGTGGACGTGATCAACAAGGTTGATGGGAAGAAAACAAGGGGAGGTTCACCAGCAAGGCTGGCACCGGAATTGAATCTGAAGGCTCAAACTCAGGTTAGCCGGATGCAACTCCTGAAGGAGTTTTCGGAACAACTACCCGAGGATCACACCGGTATATCCCTCGAGGAGCTGTGAGAGCTCGATAAGCAAACGGAAGAGGTTCATCGACTTTTTCAATTGCAGCACTCGTATCTGGAGTCGGTGTGGCCAGCAGCTCACTTGGATCACGAGTACTTTCGTGATTTAGTGCATCTCAAGTGCTGCCGGGCATACTCATCAGTTAAGATGGCTGCCGCACGACTCAGGAAAGATCTCATGCCCACACCCACGGAACGGACTGCTCATACAGATGATTTGCGCGAAGTTGCTCGCCTTCCGGGAATTAAGCTTCCATCGTTCTCCGGTGATTATGCTGCTTGGCCAGCGTTGGCAGACATGTTTACCAGTCTCATCCGGGAGCGAGCATCGATTACGGACGTTAAACGCCTACACTACTTGAGGGGTTGTTTGACAGGAACACCTGCACAACTGATCACAAGTTTTCCGCTCACGGGTGCATCATTTCAACCATCCTGGGAGGTTCTGGTGAGCCGCTATGAAAACAAGAGGCTCAACATCCAGTCTCATATTGACGCGATGTTCAAGATCGCGCCAATGCCAACCAAGAACGCCAAGGCGCTAAATCAGCTAATAACAACCGTGACTGAGGCATATACGGCTCTGGAATCTCTTGGGGTGGGAGAAAATCTTGGTGACTGCATACTGGTGCATCACATCACACGGAATTTGGACCGCTCAACGAAGGCCTGGGGAACCTCGCTAGGTACGCTGCAGACGTATCCTACGTACAAACAGCTTATAGAGTTTTTGACTGCTCGCGCTCGAGCTTTGGAAAGAGTGGAATACACCAGCGGTGGTCAACCCAGTGCACCACCAAAACGGACGGCTCATTCGGCGGTCAGCTCAAAACAAGGATCAGCTCAACAATCAGGGTCAGCTCACTCATCAACCAGCGCAAAAGGGGAGGATACGCGCTATGCCTGTGACTGTTGCCAAGGAGACCATTTCGTGGTAACATGCTCGCAGTTTAGAGCTCTTCATCGGAAGGCAAGACGGCAGTTCGCAATGGAAAAGCGTCTATGCTTTAACTGCCTTGGTCGTCACAGCGCACGGGACTGCCGGACCACCCAAGGATGCAAGGAGTGCAAAGAACGGCACCATACTATGCTCCATGGCTACCGTGCTGTGCAGCAACGTGACGCACCTAAGGACAGCACAACGGTCGACACGCAATAGGTTGTTGGTGCAATCGTCCACACTGCGGTTCAGCTCAATTTGGTCAACTCAACATTGCTCGCCACGGCAGTTGCTTAGGTTATCTCATCGGTTGCAGCTCATACTGTTCGGATTCTGGTAGATCCAGGCTCCGAACTCACATTCAGTGGAACAGCTCATCGAGACTGCGCAACAGCTGATCCATTTGTGTGACGCGGGCGGATTCCCGCTAGCCAAGTGGCACTCAAATCAGCCGGATCTGCTCAAGGCAATCTCATCGGCGAGCATCTCAAACCAGAACGTACTCATGGACGTTTGCGACACCACAGTTCTTGGAATACATTGGAATCCTCAGGAAGATCGGTTCAAGTTCCAATCAAAATTCTCAAAAATCTCTGGACGGCTCACAAAGCGACTCATTCTATCTGAGGTGGCTCAGATCTTTGATCCACTGGGATTTATCTCACCGGTCACTGTTCGAGCGAAGATGCTTTTGCAAGAGCTGTGGCTACACAAACTCGGCTGGGACGATCCTTTACCGTCTCAGATCTCAACAAGGTGGCTTACGCTCAGAGAAGATCTCACAAACCTAGCTAGGATTTCAGTGCCACGATGGATTAACACATGGAGCAACTCAACCATCGTCATTCATGGTTTCTCTGACGCGTCTCAACTGGCTATGTCGGCGGTTATTTACATAACCGTAAACTCACCGTCCACCGGTGCCCGGGCAATTTTAGTGTGCTCCAAAACAAAGGTTGCACCTCTCAAAAGACTCACAATTCCACGGTTGGAACTCACAGCAGCGCTGCTACTCTCAACTCAACTCAAGTACGTTCGAGCCACCCTCAGATTGAACGTGGATGAAACTCATTTGTGGACGGACTTACAGGTTGCACTCATGTGGATCAAGTCTCACCCGTCGCGATGGAAGGACTATGTCAGGAACAGAGTCACACAAATTCAGGAGCTCACATCGCAGGCTAAGTGGTGGCATGTTCCTGGCACTAGTAATCCGGCGGATTGTGCCTCGAGAGGCATTTCGACAGCTCAGCTCACCGAGCACTCATTGTGGTGGACGGGACCACCCTGGATCACTCAACCGGAAGACTCATGGCCAGCTCAGCCTGCTATGGCGGACGGACTCAGTGCAACTGAAGTGCGTCCTGGGATTTCATTATTAGTGGCAGCTCCCAAGGTAGAGTACCATTGGGATCTTATCCACAAGGTATCGTCTCTCACAAGGTTGTTTCGACTTACGGCTATCTGCCGCAACGTTCTACTCAAGCTTCGTGGTCAGCTCACCTCTCCACCAATGGACCTCTCAACAGGGGATATGAACACCGCAAAGCAGTTTTGGATCCGGGCTACTCAAGCTGCGTACTTTTCGGCAGAGCTCAAGGTGTTCGGCTCAGGTTCGGTAGCACCAGCCGGTCATCCGTTTTCTCGATTGATTGCCTTCGTCGACGGGCAGGGCATCATTCGAGTTGGTGGACGTCTCACACACTCGACGCTGAGTGAGGAAGGAAAGCATCCTGCAATTCTGCCTCGATACTCACGGTTGTCAAGTATGATTATCGAACATGCTCACTCACGAACGCTTCACGGTGGCACTCAGCTCACGTTGGCTTATATTCGGCAAGCCTACTGGATTCTCGGAGGGAGAGCGCCGGTGAAATCTCATATACTTCGGGGTGTGGTGTGTGCTCGGCAAAGAGGGGTCCGCGCTCAGCAAGCTGATGGGGCAACTACCTGTTTCTCGAGTAACACCCTCACGACCATTCCTGCATACAGGGGTGGATTACGCTGGACCGCTCACACTCAAAACTTGGAAGGGTCGGGGCGCAAAAACATACAGAGGTTGGATCTGTAGTGGGCGAGTCTCTTCTCACATTCGAAGAGCTCACCACACTACTTACGCAAATAGAGGTTATTCTCAATTCGAGACCTCTGGAACCGCTCACTGATGATCCTCAGGACGTGTCAGCTCTTACACCTGGACCATCTCATCGGCAGTGCTCTTACCACCTTACCAGAGTCTACGCTCCCAAGTCTGGAAACTTCGAAGCTGGCTCATTGGAAGCACATACAGCAACGGGTTCAAATGTTTTGGCGTCAATGGTCTGCTCACTATTTGCAACGGCAGCAGTCTATCTCAAAATGGCATCATGCATCTAACGAGGTTAAGGTTGGTTCGCTCGTGTTAATCACGGACGAGCGTTACCCTCCTTGTAAATGGCCTCTTGCGAGGGTACTACAACTACACCCAGGGAAGGACGGACATGCCAGGGTGGCTACGCTCAAGACGGCAACAACCACGCTCACCCGACCACTCATCAAGCTCTCGTGTTTAAGGACCACTCCACCGAAAGACCAGGAGCATATTCATCAGCGACCTTCGCTGATGACGGGCGGAAATGTTAGCGGGACTGCTGTCTGAGTTGGTCGATCAACCGCCCGTGCATCAGCACCGCCTGGGCACACCACCGATAACCGCATTTCAGAGTTCGCGCATGCGCTCGAACGTTCTCGAGTTTCTGACTCGCTTTCCGGTTTCTTCTCGGTTCTCGTTAACGGTCTCATGGGTTCTCACGCACGTTCTCAACCGGTCGCACGCATGTCGCACGCACGTTCTCAACTGGTCGCACGCAATGGTTCTCACGCACGTTCTCAACTGGTCGCACGGACGGACTCAACTGGTCGTACGCACATCGGCAATAGTTTTACTTCGCGGTCACCTCATCGTTTTCGGAAGTGTACAACGGTCAGCTCCGGGTAGCTCAAACAGTCAGCGCAAAGACATTACGTACGGGTTAAGTGAACGCGGGTTTATGTACACACCATCGACATACTCACGGGCGGTTTACTAAGCAACACGTGGTGGCACGTGTGCTTCGGCATAATTGGCATTATTGGCTAATTTTTTCACTCGGACTATACAAGTGTTTTACGGACTGCGAAAGATATTTATGTGTAACGGCTTACTCAATTAATTGTTGTGTTTATGAAGTTTTTGAGTTAAAATTAAAGTGTTTATTTCGAGTTATGTAATTCCTGCCTACGCCATTTATTTATTTTATTTACAACACCTGATCCACTATCAACCATCCACGGCATTATTTTACAGAAGGGAAAGGATGTCTCGGAGAAAGTCGGAAGAGGGACTAGGGACCACAAATTTGTTTTCAATTCCCCAGTCAATAATAGATTGAAAAAGAAAGGCGGTAAACTATACACGGCTTCCGTTGATTTGAGAGCTGCGTTCGGCTCAATCGATTGGGAGATACTACTCAAGAAGCTACAAAAATTGGGAATAAGTGGAGAAATGTTGAAAATGGTGCATCACATTTATGAGAAAATACTGAATGAAATAATTGCGGGAGACGGAATAACAGAAAGTTTCCAAACTTGGAAAGAGGTGAGACAAGGCTGTCCCTTGAGCCCACTGCTTTTTAACGTGTACTTGGAAGATATAGATAAAATTTGGGAAAGGAATATAGAGGGAGGATCAGTAATTGGAAAAGAAAAAATTTTTGCCTTAAAATTCGCTGACGATATTGTTATTGTGTCGAATGAAGGGGAGGAACTGAAAGAGATGATTGTGGCTCTGGAACGTTATGTTGATAGGAACAAACTAGAAATCAACATAAGCAAAACGAAAATACTCATGTTTCAAAAAGGGGGTAGACGGAAAAAGAATGTGAAATGGGTTTACAAAAATAAGGAACTAGAAATTGTCAATGACTATAAATATTTAGGTATTCAACAGGAAACACTTTCGAAAAACATTTAGCCAAAATAGCGGGGAAAATTACAAAAGCTGCTAATGCAACTTGGGGTATTTGCAAAAGAGCAAAGATTGGTAGTCTAAGTAGGCATCTTGTGTTAATGCAAGCTTTGGCAAGAAGCGGTTTACTGTATGGAGGGGAAATCTGGGCTTGGCGCGGGAGGGCACAGGTAGATAGACTTCAAGCAAAATATACAAAAATGGCAATGGGTCTGGCTAGAAACACGCCGAGTTATATTTAGAGGCTGGAGGCAGGTCAGAAAGGGATTGAAGTGGATATGTGGAAAAGAGCGGCAAAATATCTGTTAGAAGTAGTGAAAATGGATGACTCGAGATGGCCGAAAAAATGCTTGAGGGAAGAGGTTAGAGGCATTGTGAACCGTAATCCTTCCACATGGGGGCTTGAATTGAAAAAAGTGATGGACGAGGTAGGGGAGTAGAGAGTGTGGAGTAAAATATTAGATGGAAATGTGGCAGAACTCGAGAACATACTAGAGAGAGCAATTAAAATAAAAGCGGATCAAGAAATACAGCTAGATTGGGTTAAAGCAGATGAATCCAATTACTGTCCAGAATATAAACGCAGGAAGACCCAGCCGGGAATGGAAACTTACTGGGAGGATCGAGGTGTTAGCGCGGAAAATAAAGAGATGTGGACGAAGCTAAGATGTGGGAATGTAGGTAGAAGTTTTGGTAAGGGATTCAAAGATATTAAATGTAGCGTGTATGGCAAAGAAGAAGAAAACCTTGCACATATTGTAAAATGCGAACAAGCAAGAGTATGTATGAAACGAGAGATAGTCGCTAATATGGATGAATGGATAAATGAGAGTAGAGATGAGGAGTTGCAAAACAAAATTGAGATTAGTTTAAAAGGTAAGCCGTTAGTAGCGCTATGCAATTATTTTAAGAATTTCGAAAAAGTGGCAAGTCATGTTAAGGCTAAAGCTATGATAAGTTAAGTTGAGTGGGAGAGATGATACGACTTGTATTGAATTGTAAAGACCCGGGAGGGTATACACGCAATAAAAAATACTACTACTACTACTAATACATTATTTTTATAGATTAACACTTTTTCAGTCAGGGGTTATTCAAATTGCAAAAAAAATTTCGGATAATGTGGATGTAGAGAATTTTAGAAAACGTACGAGTTCACTGTAAGATCTGTTAATTAATTCTGATATTCGTACGTTAGATTTTAGGGTAGCATTCGAAAGGAATGACTTAGGTCATTCAGTTTTTCTTTTACCGAAATTTGTAATGTAGTAAATTTTCTTTTTCAACTTGACTCTCGTGATGTAATATATGTAGATGTGTGTATCCTAAAACGATGTGACTCATGATGATTATTTGATCAATTGAAACCCATTTTTACCTTCTCACCACATACACAGTATGTACGAGAAAAAGTATTGCAAGCCAAAAAAAATCGACTCTCAAATTTTGATGGAAATATATGTTGTGAGTGTCCTAGATTCCAAAAAAGGCATTCACTAATTTCTGTCTGTTTGTCGGTATGTATGTCTGGTGTCTGTATGTCTGAAAACACAATAACTTTAGTAAAAAGCTTTGGACTACAATGATAATTGGTGTGTGCCTTCTACATCTAAAATGTAGTTTTGGTATTGAAATCCAATCAAAAATATTCACTGCTTCTGATACTTTACCTGAAATATTGGAAAAAAAAATTGATTTATTTATTTTTGAACCATAAGCTAATATAAAAGTTATTATGCTTTGGTATAATACATATAATACATAGAATTACCAGCAAATGAGCAGTGAACAACAAGAGATTTAGTATAGAGAAGATTTTGTGGTCTTTTCAATCACTCACATAAGACTTCTGAAACTGTCTGTTGTGAAAATTGTAGATTGTCTGAAATATGGATTGTGTTACACATTCACTAAAAAAAGAACTACTATCAATGATCTTGAGCAGTTTTCAATGTGAAATATACGATGAATATTCACACCATATGTTAGATTAAGAAGTAAAAATTGCAAGACAAAACAGATTTGAGGTTATTCACAGTCATGATGTCAGACTATAAACACTCATACACTCATCGTATCATAGTTTTTATCACTCGCATAGCATTTTATAGGAATTCCAAATCGTACGGAGGCCTCATACACATCATAAGATTCGAAACTTTCGGAATATGAATAACTGAAATGTAAATCCGACTTGTCAAACTATCGCAGTGCTGACAATAACACCACCAAAACGAAAGAGAGATGTGAAGTGAAGGCCCGACCATCGCACGCGACTTTTCGCGAATGCGGCTCGTAGCTTGAACTCGAATTTAAAAACACGTTCTTGACCAATTAGAGCGAGAAATGTAGATTACAATTAATTTGGAAAATTCCCAAATTTCTATTCGTGTAGTTAGTCACTATACCCCAATAAATTCGCGATAAGATATTCACGCCAGTAATAACAGTGATTAGAAAGTCGCGTGTTGTGAATACGGCAGTAGCAACATTTTTCAAAATATTAAAATTAGAAATCTTTAGATTTAGAAAATTTGTTGACTTTCTCTGAAAAGTGCGAAACGTGGGAGAAATTCAGAGGACTTTTCCGTGATTTTCAGATATATTTTCAGATATATTCAGTAGCAATACCCCAAGAGCTTCAAAATTATCGGGTATTTCCCGATAACTTCGTTACATGCAAACAAGAGTGTCAAGTTTTGCAGGTTAAAAAATCCCGAGCGGTTGCACGCGAGAATTTTCTGCAAGACTTGACACGATTGTTTGTATGCAGGGAAGTTTGAGGGAAATACACGATTAATTTTGAAGCTCGAGGGGGGGTATTTGTCGGATTATTTTTTCCATCGGAATTTCGGCTCATTCTTCAAATCACGTTCTAGCTCTCGTTAGAAGTTTGACAGATGTGAAGAATTCTCAGGTTAAAAATTGTTCAGAAATTGTTTTTATTGCTTAGCAACTTGTTAGGAAATATCCGAAATAAAATCGACTAGGATCCCCCACATAAGGCCAAATACGTCGTTTCTATTGGCTGAAATTCCGATGGGAAAAATAATCAGAGAAATTTTTTTAACAGGGAAACAATCAGAGGTACGAAACTCTGTTAGCAATGAATAAAAATTTCTCACCCATATATCGGATTACTTCGAGCACGAGAGCATTCGTCAATTTATACATAAGACTGCTTCCGGCGGCTTTGGGTTGTACTTCTTCAAGATCCCCGGATCTACCGATTCCATGGCCCATCCGGAAGTGGCGTCTGGCAACGATGCTCGAAACAATGCGAGACTCGCGTTCGCCGACGCTGCAGTTTGAGGGAAAATTGTTGCTATCCATTTGCGAAAGGTCCGACAAGAAGGCCTCGATTGTCGCATCGTCCCAGCCTTCCTCTGGCCATTTTCGCTGTTAAATCAGATTTCTGGATCAAAAGTACCAACGAGAAAACCAAACCACAAAAGCTTTTTAATATTAAAAATTAAATTTACTTACATGCTCGATAAAGTGTCGAATGAGATTTTCACGAGTTTTCTTGGCATTTAAACCCTGTTGAACGTACGTAGACGGTATAAGCCTTTCTGCCAAGCTAAATGCCTGATTGTTCATTTTGTCCAAAGTATTTTCGACTCTTGGACTGGAATATATAAGTACCGTCTTAGCGGTTCAATGCACCATTTTTTCCCCAGTTCAGCTTTCGACAGTTATTGCAGCTCTTTCACGTACATTGTTGGCCAGATTCTAAGAAATCACAAAATCGAAGAAAAAAAAACAGGAATTGAGGACATGTTAGTACTGGATTATTCTTCTCTCTAGCAGCTTGGTCTGAGAAAAATAAACTTAACTTTCTTGTAATAAGAATTTACCTTTACAATAACTTTAATATCAATTGATTAATATCAATGACCTCTGAATTAAAACTTCAACTAAAAATAATAACACCTGATGATTTTTGGTGCAAACTGAATTTAAGAATATTTTTATACAAAGCTTCTTAATCACCTTGTACGAAAATTCAGGGATTTATTACACATTCATTCCTAGCTGAAAGTTCAATTTTATAGAAATTTGAGTACTATGAGACAAGGAAAAAAGAACTGTCCTTATATAAAACTCATTCATACTGTGTAACAATGTAGAATATAATATGTATCATTTTTCATATATAATACTTTAATTCTGTAAGACAATTTGTAATATACATTAAAGCTTTGAAGCAAAAATCGTTTTTGACAATTATTTTCAATAATAATAATATACAATTATTAATAAACTCTATGTAACGTGTGCAAAATATATGGATTGATAACTATTTCTCATCATTTAAAAAATCCTCAAAAATTGGAACCAAATTCTATAAAAAATCATGAGTATCAAGAAAATACAATAAATAAGATTTCACACAAAGAAAACTACATTTATGGAAATGTAATAAAACTATAAATAAGATTTTGGCATTATTAGTATTCAAAATTGATTTTCGTAATGTCTTAAACAATAATTTTTCTTGATTCAGATTTTTCACTTGTCGCTAAATCCTTAAATTCCAGTTGAATAAAATAATTTGTTAGGAATGCATGTATCTGAAGACCCTTAAACTTTTTTTCACTTTCACTGGCAGCTTTTGAATAGTCATGAAGAAAAATAAATTAATAAACAGTAATAATTAAATAGCTTATAAACATTATGAAACGTATATTTAAAAAAAGGCTCTTTTCAGTTTTAATTTTCTTTCTTGTTTTAAGGCCACAAAGCAAGAATAGATATCAATAAATTTTCTCTCCGTACGATCCAGAGGAGTTGCCCCAAATGAGTAAAACAGCAATGGTAAAATAAATTAAAACTTCCATGATGCTCTCAAATAATATATTTATTTAAAAAAACAGCGTATGTAAGAGAAAGAGTATAACAAATGAGTAAATAACGAGATGCATGCAAATAAAAACAATGAATCAACGAGTGACAGACACGAAACTCATTGGTGACATAATGTAACGTCGAGAGATTAAAAACAAAAGGATCCATCGTAAATACGGTAAAAATCACAATGTCTCTATAGAACAGGTTAATAGCTCTCGAGTGCTTTCGCGAGTAGTGTACTTTTAGCACAACAGACAAAAAAGACATATCCTCTAATTGCTCCCGCCAGGCAATAGGTGCATATTTGAGGTTATGTCACCTTTTGAATTCAAAGCAAATCGAAGGATTCGAATGAGCGACGAGAACGGTGACTCGTGGTAGGTCGAAAAAAAAACGAAAATATGATGAAAGCTAGCGAAGACGGCTAGAGGTTCCGACAATTAGTCACCAGGGCCAGTGTTTCACCTGTCGCGATAACGTAAACTCCGTTAAATTTAGGTAAAGAAAAGGCTCTCGTTATAAAAGTGGGTTGGGCCAGAGGAAACGATTCAGTCAGCTGATTGGTATATTTACGGTCAACGAAATTTTTTATGGTCTTTTCAAATGATCGAGGGTTAAAGACGTAGCGTCCCGGTGACAGGTACGACGCGTTAAGGTGCTGTCGTGATCGCAGCCTAAACCCATGATCCCGGAACTCGAGAATGCAACTGGCACTGAATCGTTCAACCGACTGTTTGGAGGTTATGCGATGCTCGAGGTCACCTAAATCGGATTAATTTTACGCAATACGGACGGGGCAAACTCGTAATTGCTCCGACGACGAGGGCCTTCGTTAATTCGCCGTAGGCCCCCGAGTATCACAACGCTCGAGCGATGAACGTCGCGGACGCGTGGAAACTCGCGAGACTCGCGAAGTTTCGACTTTTACCTCGATTTTCGGCTTACGGGATACACCAGCGGACGGACGGACTTCGCACGGCGCTACGAACGTACTCGTCCGTCCCCCCTACGACTCCCAGTGCTCCGCGTGTTGTTCGCGCTTCTACTATCCGGCAGGTGCAACATTCTTAACTTTCTTTTTCTTTCGCTTATTTCTATTTCAACAATACACCATTGTTGGTATATATCCAATGTCTATGTTGCACGCATTCCTTTTTTTCTTTGCTGAAAAGCCTAAAAACTCGCGTGTTTTGTCTCCGAAATACTTAATCTCCAATTTTTATGTTCGCGCAACTTCAAATGGAACTTTTCAAATTTATTCTATAAGTATTACACTGTGTTTTTTTGCCTTTTTTCTTTCGCTTATTTCTATTACAACAATACACCATCACCGATGTCTATGTTGCACGCATTCCTTTTTTTCTTTCCTGAAAATCCTGAAAACTCGTGCCTTTTGTTTCCGAAAAAATCTACAATTTTTCTGTTCGCGCAACTTCAAATGGAACTTTTCAAATATATTCTATGTTCCACTGTGTTTTTTTGGTCCTTTTTATAATCTTGCTATCATACAAGCAAGCAGATTTTTTTCGAACAAATTCATTTACAATAATTTGAAATATTTAATTCGGTGACGGTTAAACACAATATTTTGGACTACTCAATTTTTCATAAATAATACAATTTAGTTTGTATCGGAATTAAAAATAAATACATTTTTTATTGACTCTCCTTTAAGAACTTTCCTTTATCGACTTTGTTACCAAAATCGGCGTAATAACGATTAAAAAACAATAATTTGAACACTTTACATTGAAGTTCGTTTGAAGCTAATAAAATAATTGTAAATCAGTAATTATGAACACTGAACTTTAATTTGTTTGATATATTCAATGTATAGCCTCCTCGGCTATATTCAAACCTAACCCAAGCTCTTAAATAATTAACATACAAAACTTGTATAATTCATGTTTGAAAAAAATCGATCTTAGTTTTGACTTCTTTTAAATATATGCCAAAACTGACCCATAGATGAATGCGACAATATTTATATTATCTACAACTGGTCAACAATTTTCGATATCGCATTCCATTCGAATCAATTAAAAATAATATGTGTTAAACGTATATTCCAGAGCTAAAAAAAACTTGAAAACTTCCAGATTTCAGATTTTCTTTCCCTATGTTTCAGCCTTTATGCATGTTTTGTTGTTCTTCTTCTACCAACCATCGACAAGATTTTAAAAAATGTCTCGTTATTGCCACGTGCCATTAGATATAGATCTCTGTTATCTTACTATGTCTATCCATACAAACTTAACAACACGTAGAAGGTTGCATGATTGTCGCATGTCATATATCACATCGTAGCTCTTTCATTTAACTAGATATGTTTGAAGATGACGTCAGTGCGGTATGGAATAGAATTGGTACGTGGGATCGCCGCGGTGTCGGTAAATAATCGAGTCTCGTTGATTGAAATCATACCGACGACAAAACCCTCGATCATTTAATAGCTTCATCAGTAACGATCTATAAAACTATATTATATAAATTGTATCTTGTCTGTCATTGCGCACTGATTGACAGTCTGGCATGTGCAGCGAAGATCGATGCGTCGTTGCAACGTCAGTGTCGCTCGTGTGTGTTTACCCTAGCAAGTTGACGGACCACGAAACGGACCGAAAACGGACACGTCCGTTGGCGAACGAAACGGACTACAGAAAACAGCAAAATCGACCGCTCTTTTCTGTTAAAAGCTTAGTCCTTTTTTGGTTGCGGAAACCGAAAAAGGTCTGAACTATTTTTTTCAAAATAATATTTAACTGTGATGCAATTAACTAAACGGCTCTATTTTCATCTTATGATTTCATATTCGGACGTATTTGGTACATATTTGATCGCGGATAACAATTAAAATTTTTTATGTTTTTGGTGGGTCTCGAACCTGGAATCCTGGGGAGATGACTCTAAGCTTTAGACCACTGGGCTATTCGCACCTTTATAAGAATCTATTTCGATTGTCTATTTGAATTATAAGGAAATTTAAAATATGTTATGACCTTTACATTTGTATAATTACGTCTAAAACTATTTAATTACTACCTCGGAAGGTTAGTCGCTTTAACAGTGCGATGTATGTACTTTATACATGTGTCATGATGAGAACTTGCAGAATCTATTGCGAGTCAATATATAACGAGTAAAATAATCGATTCCGATGAAAATTTATTAAACGTTTTTTTGTTCTAACCCGGGTAGAAAATTTGTAGTAGCGTTATATCCGGCGCGAATCAGATCCCGTATAGTGCCATATCTGCCCTGGCAGGGCCTCAGCTGTGCCAAATACGCGCCGGATGTAACGCTACAGATTTTCTACTAGGGAATAACACCAGATGCGATCATGTAAATGTCTAAGATTGTTTCACGTTTAAACTTTCCTTACCCTTGAAATAGACAATAAAAATATATATTTACAAAGATGTGCATAGCCTTGTGGTTTAAGGGTCTGATTCATATCCGCAGGGGTCCGGGTTCAGGTCCCAACGATGACCTAAATAAATAAAATCTTTTTCCGCGATTAAATTGAACCAAATTGACTAATAAGTTAAAATATGACAATAAATATCAAAATGAAATCCGAACCGCTTTAACGATCATTATCAAATTTGGTACGTAGCAGGGCTGAATGTCATTTTTCCTGTGTATAAAACTTCAGTCAATTTGTCAAAATGTTGCCAGAATTTTTTCGAAAAATTCCAAATTTCATAAAAACTGAATTGCTTTATCGGTTTGGTTCAAATTCAATAACAAAGACTGTATCACTTTGTTCAATTCTAATACGAAGTTCCAGCCCGATGGCTAAAAATTCGTTCGAGCTACAGTGTTTACCTACTTTTTTCAAAATTTCAAAATTCTTATAAAAATGAAATGCGTTAAGCGATTTTTATAAATTTTATACCAATTGAAGACTAGCCTGTATATGTTTTTCAAATTTGAGCTGACTCGGTCGAATAGTTTACAAATTACAGTTATATGAATTCTTGTCCTTTCATCACAGACATACACACACATAAATATATACATCTGGCCAATTTTTCTAAACCACATATCTCGACGTTTCAGATCATTTTAAGATGATGTGCTACTGCTCGGTCGGTGACAAAAACTGTAAGGCGTTGTTCTTGGTCACAACTGATGTTTCAGACAAAAGGCGAGAAGTACTGCGTCTTGGCAATCTGCAGTTAGTACTTCTCGACTTTTATTCGAAAAATCAATCGTGGCGAAGAATAAGACTTTGGGAAGATTCAGCTATCTCACTCGCACTTATGGCGATCTGAGAGAGACAGGCGATATGTAGCACATCACCTGAAGTGTTCTGACATGAAATTTGCGGAAAACTATTTTTTCATGAAAACAAAGCTTCCTCTATGAGGAAGCAAAAAGCAGTCCGTTGTACTTCTTTTTGCGATACGTTTCGTTCCCCAATTTTTGTTTTTGGTGTTTTTTTTTGTCTCAAAAGCAGCGGTCGCACAACTTGGTACGGTAGACAACGCTTAGGTTTCTTCGTGCGCACAAAGATAACATTCACACCAGCGATTCGATTTCCCGCCACAACGACTGTTACCAATACGCATGCGCAGCGCCCCTCGCGGCCTGGTTCATCGAATCGACCTCAGTTCGCGCTGCCTGCGCGTTTTCGTGCGATACTGTGTCGCGCCTGCGACTCGGGAATCGCGCCTCCACGCATTGGCCCTCGATGACAGGCCGTAGACGATTAGCACAGTTGATTCCTCACCGAACTCGACAGACGGCGAGTAAAACGACGTGATCGTAGTGTCTATACCGCGACAGCATTCATACACGTTGCTAAATCGTTCTAAGAGCCAATAAATCGTATTTTATTCAGTGAAACGGCAAACGTATCGAACCGGCTTTCGGCAAATATCAATTTTAGCTTCCGGGTTAACGTTGTCACTGGGGCTTATCGTGTCGTCTGGCATTTAGTACACATAGGTATGTTGTCGTGACCCGATGTATTAAAAGGTTTGCCAACTAGTTACACTATTCGTTATACCAATTACTCGGATAATGAGGCAATTCTCGACTCATTCACGAATCTACGAGTTTATTGTCATTCATACATATTAGCCAATGGTAGTACTATAGATTGATATATGTGCATGTAGTGCGGAGTGCATTGTCCTCTATTACTATCCGGGCAAAAACATGTCGCGGGCTTGTAGCGGTTCGATAATAATAGAACGAAATTCCAATTCTTGATGAATGTTTATACAGTTTTGAATTTCTTGTCTGTATATGGACAATAGTTGATCATGGAACTGGAAAATTGTCATCCCGAGGAGGTCAACTCCGATGCATCTTCGCCGCATCATGAGGATCCCAGCGGGCATAAGAAGTGGTACCGACAGGCCAGTCAAAGGTTGGTGAACGTTTTCTTTTCTTATCATTAGCATATATTTGA
Source organism: Ephialtes manifestator (assembly GCA_963970395.1). Lineage (NCBI taxonomy): Eukaryota > Metazoa > Arthropoda > Insecta > Hymenoptera > Ichneumonidae > Ephialtes > Ephialtes manifestator. The sequence continues at coordinate 29,620,667 of OZ019974.1, read as the reverse complement.
TTAAGGATTTCGTAATGACCCTTGTGTGGAATGGTGTTTGAGTAATGTTCGGAAAATTATGTGAGATGCTATTAAGAGGCATTGAGTAGAGGCCATTATGTATTACTCAGAAAAAACATACCGATTTTCTTAAGGTAGTCCTTCCGCCTGGTATTCATTTTGCATAAGTTCGAGAAAAATGAGAGAGAATTGCAAACATTTCTCGATAGTATAAAAATCTGAAAAAATTCATGCACATTAAAGGTACTGAAAAGATTAATTTTTCACGATAATTATTCTAAAATGTTATTAACAAATTGATTTTAAAAAAAATATATTCAACAAATTTCCGGAAAACCCGTATTTTTTGTAATGAAAATGATTCGTTCATTTTTCTGAACACATGCATTTTTTCAAACTTTCAAATTCACTTTGATTTTTTTATTAATATGAAAAAAATATGTGAAAAAAGACAAAATTCAGAGTGAATTTAAAAATCTGAAAAAATTCATACGTATTCAGAAAAGTGAACGAATTAATTTCATAAAAAAGAATGTGGGTTCCCGAAAGATTTGTTAAACAATTTTTTTTTTCATCAAGTTGTTAATAACATCTTAGAATTACCATTATGCTGAATTAATCTTTTCATGTGTATGAATTTTTTCAGATTTTTATACCACATAGAGAAGTGTTTGCAATTCCCTCTTATTTTTCTCGAATTTATGCGAAATTAATACCCGGCGCACATGTTTCCTACCTTACATGTCCTACCAGGATATATGACCGGTACAGTCCCGCCAATCGTGAGTTTCATAAAAAATTTCCAAAACTTCCCGATGGGATAAAAATCCGAAAGAAATCACGCATGTAAAAGGTGCTGAAAAGATCGATTTTGCATAATAATAATTCCAAAATGTTATTAACAAATTGATGAATAAAAAAAATTTTGCACAAATCACCCGACAACTTAACTTTTTTTTTTTCTAATAAAAATGATTTGTCAATTTTTTTTCATACATATGAATTTTTTCCAATTTTTTCTAATTTTGGATATGGGTTTGGCATAAACCCATCCATGGCACTGAAGATTTTTTTTTGCCAAACGCATATCTAATATTCGTTATTTTTCGTGCATTTTTCAAAATTAAAAAAAAATTCAGAATACAGAAAAAATGTATATGTATGCGGAAAAATTGACAAATCATTTTCATTCGAAAAAAAAAGTTAGTTTGTCGGGTGATTTGTTCAACAATTTTTTTATTCATTAATTTATGCAAAATCAATCTTTTCAGCACCTTTTACGTTTGAAGGGACTGTATTTATCATACATCCTTAAGGTGACATGCAACATTTCTAGGTTTGAGAGAGATAGAACTAATGGCGCACAAAGTAGAGTGAGAGAGAGGCACTGAGCAAATCGTTCACGTCTTTCTAACATAATGTAGGATAAAGTCTTTTTAATTAAATTTAAAATTCCTTTCATTTTTTACAGTGCAGTTGCGGAAAAAATTGGGAACTAGAATAGTAGCCCTTAAGGGGAGGTGAAACCTACTCCGTCGGTAACAAAAGCTGTTATCAATCTTTCAGAGGCCACCGAACGTTTTTTGATAAAAGAAAAGTCTTACATCATGTAAGACTTTCGTTTTTTTTTTTTTTTTTAAAAAGATCGAATTTCTGAGAATTCTTGTTCCGGAAGATATTCGTTATCTTTCTCGCACTCATGGGTGTTTCACCTCCCCTTAAGATGATGTGCTACATATCGTCTGACTCTCTCAAATCGCCATAAGTGCGAGTGAGATAGCTGAAACTTCCCGAAGTGTTATTCTTCGCCACGATCGATTTTTTTAATAAAAGTCGAGAAGTACTGACTGCAGATTGTCAAGACGCAGTCAGTACTTCTCGTCTTTTGTCTGAAACATCAATTGTGACCAAGAACAACGCTTTACAGATTTTGTTACCGACCGAGCAGTAGCACATCATCTTAAGATCATGTGAAACTACTCGGTTGGTAACAAAAACTGTAATCCGAATTTCTCTGCCATGGTTGATTGTTTGGATGAAAGCCGAGAACGTCGCCCTCTGTCCAAGAATTCTGCAGTGCGACGTTCTCGTCTTTTATTTTGTAAAACAACCGTCGCGAAGAAATTTGACATCGCAAGACTAGTTATGTATCTTTCGCACTCAAACGTTTCACATCAGTGATGTGTTATACCGACTGAGTTGCCGTGAGCATGAGAAAAAAAGCCATTGGTGGTCACAGCAGAGCAAGAGAGAACGATAAAAACGTATACCATATCACGTTAATAAGGCTTCTGCGCTTTACACTAGTTAAATGAGTGCTACACTTTTAAAGAATTTCTACAATTTCTGTTTTGAGTTTAATCAAATTTTTTGAGACTTTACTTACGTAGTAGCATTACTTCTTACACTCTTAAAAAAGATTGGAAGTTTTTATGCATAAACTCGTAATCGAAATTTAATATACAATTGTGGTTTAAAATTCAAGTACTTTCCCAGTAAAATTAAAGCAAATTATTATAGTTCAAGTAGGGGAGAATGGGATAATGACGAACACTTAAACAGAAGTTGAGATTAAACAAACAAAAAAAAAAAAAACAAGTAATTCGACAAAAGGCTGTGTCTAAGAGACACGAGACACGGCTTTTCATGTCTCGAGAAGACCATGGACGTGGCGACACGATCTATTTTCCGTGTCCCGTGAAGTTCGTAAGCTTGGAGACACGACATCGCGGGTACGACAGTTTTGTATTTGGAGTGAATTTCTACCGGTATGGTGTTAACGATACCGCAGTTTACGATACTTTTTGTTTGCAAGCGCGGCAGTACTGCCCACTAGCATTTTTTTTTAGCTTACGACCATTGTAGATATTGCAGATAGCACAGAATATAAATTAAAAATGTACTTCATACATCATCACACAACTGATTCCATCGATATTGGCACTTAAAGGACCGTAAGACGTCTTTTGCGTAAGACCACTTCTAGACATAAATTTTTCTCAGCAGTAATAGTGTGATTCTCGCAGTAAGTCTCCGGGCCTCTTTAAGTGACAAGATAGTCGAGGAACTTTTATTCGTGTCTCGTGTCTCGTGCCTTTAGCCGACATGCACGAAATCTTTTTCGTGCCTCGTGCACTGCGGGTATCTACGAGATACGGAAGAGAATTTCGTCGATGCTGTCATTTAAATGCACGACTCTAATCACAAACGATTATACAGCTGCAACAGATCAGGTGGACCACTTCTAGAGCTGGAAGTACGCAATTTTCCTCTGTTGCCATAGCGTGATACTCGCAATGGGCGTCTGTGCCTTTGCAAGTGACAAGATCGACGGAAATACTCGTAGCTCGTGTCTCGTGTCTATCTATTTGGTATACGAAAAGGTATGTTAATTTCCGTCCAAATGATATCTTTTGGATTTGGATATCTTTTAGACGTTCTTAAGATATCCAAATCCAAAAAGATATGCGAGACACGAGCCACGAGCTACGAGTATTTCCGGTCGTTCTTGTCACTTACAAAGGCACAGACGCCTATTGCGAGAATCACGCTAGGGCTACAGAGGAAAATTGCGTACTTCCAGCTCTAGAAGTGGCCAACCTGATCTGTCGCAGCTGTAGAATCGTTTGTGATTAGAGTCGTGCATTTAAATGACAGCATCGACGAAATTCTCTTCCGTATCTCGTAGATACCCGCAGTGCACGAGACACGAAAAAGATTTCGTGCATGTCGGCTAAAGGCACGAGACACGAGACACGAATAAAAGTTTCTCGACGATCTTGTCACTTAAAAAGGCCCGGAGATTTACTGCGAGAATCACACTATTACTGCTGAGACAAATTGCGTGCTTTATGTCTAGAAGTGGTCTTACGCAAATATCGATGGAATCAGTTGTGTGATGATGTATGAAGTACATTTTTAATTTATATTCTGTGCTATCTACAGTATCTACAATGGTCGTAAGCTAGAAAAAAAATGCTAGTGGGCAGTACTGCCGCGCTCACAAACAAAAAGTATCGTAAACTGCAGTATCGTTAATACCATACCGGTAGAAATTCACTCTAGATACAAAACTGTCGTATCCGCGATGTCGTGTCTCCAAGCTTACGAACTTCACGGGACACGGAAAATAGATCGTGTCGCCACGTCCATGGTCTTCTCGAGACACGAAAAGCCGTGTTTCGTGTCTCTTAGAGACTAGGGATGTGCGATCTCTTGTAAAGAATTGATTTTCGAAATCGATCTGAATCAATCGCTTCAAAACGATCTATGTAATAATCAACGTCAGAAGAATCAATTAAAGAAAAATCAATCTTATAAATGAAATGAAAATGACAATCAACTTATATTTTTTTAAATTATCATACCACTATACAATAAACATATATCACATTAATAGGGCTAGAACAGTCTTGCAGTGAACCTACAGTCTAGCGGTAGCTTTTTGAATCTTTAGTTTATGTTAAGCTCTTCTATATATTCAACACAGTATATATTTTATATATTTTATAACAATTTTTTTACTTTACTTAAAGGAGAATCGTACCAGGGATGGGCACCATTGAAAGAAAACCACACTTTTAGATAGCTTAACATTAAAAAAAGTATTTAAAATTACGATTTAAATACATTTTTGAATGGTCAACCACTCAAAAGTGTGGTTGTCATTCAATGATGTCGATCTCTGGATCGTACCACTATACATATCACATGAATAGGGCGTTACCTGTTTTCCGGTGAACCTACAGTCTAGCAGTAGTTTTTAAAATCTTTAGTTTATGTTGAACTCTTCAACATATTCAACATATTTTATATTTCGTAACAAACTTTTTACCTTATACTATATAGACTATTGTTAATATTTTTTTCAGTCAATCCATAAGCACAAGAGCTTTTTGTTTTTCCTTAAATTTTGCGAGATTATCTGGTCCTTTCCGTCGATAATTTTCTCCCTTGAGATCGAATACCTCTTAAAGCCTCCATTCTGATTTGTCGAGTGTTTTCAGAAAAAGCAGTTGAGACAGATGTGTCGCAGAGAGTCTGTTTCGATGTTCATTTAAAACATTTCCGGCAAGCGAAAACAAGTATTGCAATGCTACTGTAGCTAATTTCGGGCAATTTTCCTTCTGCTACTTCCAATATTTAATCGAATTGGAATTCAGTGTGGTCAACGGCCTACCAAGATATTGTTTTAAATCAGAATTGAGTCCTCCCAATTCACTCATTTCAGTATCCCAATTCTCCTTCTTGCTTGCAAGCTCGGCGTCAAACTTCCAGATGTTGCTTTTTTCAGGTTGCTCGATTACGACTTGTGCTACAGCTTTTTTCGCGTTTTGCTCGTCCGATTTTAACAACTGATTAACCGTCTCAATAGCTTTTGCCACGGAGATTGCGTTCGGAAAATGGAGTCGCTTAAATCTCGGGTCGAGCAACGTCGCCACTGCAATCAAATTATTTTTCTCCATTCCCTGAAAACGAACGCCGATCTCTTTCAGGAGATTATTTTGAACCATCTCTGCGAGTTTTGATTCTACTTTGACTGCAGCAATTGACTGCTTTAAGCAACTGATCATCGGCATTACATTACTCACTGTAATGTACCCTTGACCACTCAGTTCCTTTGTAGCAATTTCGGCGGGTCGCAAGATCTCCGTGATTTCTAGAATGGTGGCCACCTCCTCTGCATTTAACAACGGTGGTGACTTTGGAATTTTCAGCAGTACCGAATTCACTACGTCGCTCAGAACCAAAAATCGTTCCAGCATGTAGAACGTTGAGTTCCATCTAGTACAAACATCTTGAATTAGTACCAACGGCGAGTTATTTTCCTGAAATTTACGCAACTCATCAGCTGGTGGCGTCGAATGTTTGAAGAACGTGACAATCGTTTTCACTTTCGTGATCAATTGTTTAAGATTTTCCAGATCAAGAATCTTAGTCAAGACTAAATTCAGCATGTGGGCGAAGCACGGTATATGTTTTTCCGCGCCAAATGTGTTAGCAACGGCTTTTTTCATGTTTGATGCGTCGTCGGTCACGACAACCGTGATTTTTTTAAATGGGATATTCCAATTCAAACACAACGAGGGCAGTTTTTGACCAATGTAGTCACTCTGATGACGCTTGTCGAGTTCCAACACCCCTAGATTAAGGGCGGTCAGGCGATCTTTATCTTGCTCGAGAAAGTGACAAGTGCAGCCCAAGAAGCTTTTCGTGTTCATCGTATCAGTCCATATGTCTGTTGTGATCGTGAAATTTGGTATATCGTTCAATTTTTGTTTAATGAGATACGAAAGTATATCGTATCTTTGCTCGATAGCTGCCGTGATTGCCTTACGCCCCGGAGCCACGAACAATAGACAAGCGACTTTCATCAGGTGCTGGAAACCGGGTTTTTCGGTTGTACTTAACGGGAGATCATCTTTTACAATCATGAACACAAGAGCATTAGTCATCTCATTCGCCCTATTCCCGCCATCTAAAAGTGCAAAGTTTAACATTTTTTAAATCAAACCACAAAGCTATTTCAAAAATTAAAAATTATTGTAATATGAATACCTTTAAAAGAGCTTATCGTCGATATAGTTTTATCGATCCTCGGTTGATGTACAAGACCTCGGCTCTGCAACGGTTGCGTCTTTTCAAATGCACAAACTTTAGCTCTTTTTGCAGGCGAAACATTTGGATCGTCAGCAGATTCGTCATCGTTCTGTAAACATATATACATACAGTATAGGAATATCTTAAGAAGGCTAGTCAGAAATAAAAATGATTTTCAAATTTATATCTTTTATTCCTGTCAACCGCTGAACATGAAATTTCTATATCACTTCAAGATTGGGGTTGAAAATTCTATTTTGGCTGCTCATAGAGAAAGCTTTATAAAAATCCAACAATAATGAAGCAATTTGCAAGGTTCTACTTTGCAGGCTTGTTTTATCTCGAAATGAATTTCACTCCAAATTCAGTCTAATAAAATCTGTATTGTTCGAACCATCAATGTCATTTAACGTAATAAATTTGGCTTGATATCTCCAATTTTTCACACACACACATATACATACGGAATTTTTTTCTAGACCACTTATCGTGCGTTTGGACCATTCTGAGCATAATTTTTTTTTTTTTTTTCATGAAAACAAATCTTTTATAAGGAAGCAAAAATGGAAATTATGATTATACCTCCACGCCATAACAGTCGGTAGGAGTTTGTTGTCGCGTAGTCTCCGCAGCGCAGTCAATTCGATGATTTCTCAGTAGATGGTTATTCAAATTGGTCGTATTTAAGCCTTTGACATCCTTAAAACATAGTTTGCATTGTCCACCACCGTTAGATTGAACAAAGTACGTCCAGACTTGGCTTCTAGCTGGTTTCTTTTTCGTCGCCTTCAGGACTGGAGATCTTATTTCTAATGGCTGTAACTGTTGCAGTGGACATTTCACACCAGCTGCTCGGGAACTTGGTCCAGCATGCTGATCATTTGTATCGTGAGCTGATGATTGCTGATTTTGCATGCTGGATCCCACCAAAGATGCAGAGACAGTAGACAGTCGAGTTGGGGTTGCATCTTTACTTTTATATTTCTCAAGTATTGACTTAATCTTCTCGGGAAACTTCGGTGGCAATGCTGAGTTTTTACCAATGGGCTGCTGGATATCATGGGTGGACAATTGAGAGTAACACAGCTGACGAGGGCTATGAGGAGGTGCCTTAAGAATGTTGTCACTGTAAGATCAAATTGAAAATAGATTCACATTGATTTTTGGAATAACCAAGGAGGTGGGTCAGCAAAAAGAAATGTTTTCGAAGATTTCTAATTATTGTTATAGTCATCCAATAAATGTGCAATAAATATAAATATATAGTCCAGAATCCTTTAAGCACTTAATTCTAAACCATGCACAAAGTTGAAATAACCTAAACCTGGTTCACAAAAGTGCAAGTGAACAAAATTGGTTTAAATACTAACAGCAAAATAGTTCATTCTAGTCCTGAAATAATATATGAATACCATATTTATTAAATGACTAAATAAAAAATTAGAAATCTCTGAAAATCAACTTTTTTTTCTGACTTGCCCCCCCCCCCCCCCCCCCCTTAAATGAGGAATGCAGAAAAGTTAGCTATGTTTGAAATACGTACAAATGGATTCCATCAAGTGATTTGTACATTTTCTCAATAGCTGCATCTCCATCAGGAGCAGGATACAATCTCCGTTGAATCTAATCTTTGACGAAGGTAGCAGCAAACTCGTTCGAAGCTACATTTTGCAATTACCAAAAGGTAGAAAAATCAACGATTTCTCGTATAAATTCTTACGAAATATAGAATAACAAAACAACATTGTAGGGTACACACTTTTTATACGAAGAAAAGTTCTGAAGGGTATTCTGTCGACCTTGAACGGAATCTCGTCGTTGATTTGGAAAATATAAGAATATGTTCTATCTCCAGTAGGCTCGGAAACTATATCAAACAAATTAAATCACTATAAATCTATTTATATTTCTTCTTAATCACTATCATTCTATTTTTTTTAAAGAAGCATAGGAATTCGTAGAGGAAAAGCAAAAACGATGATATGATGGACGTGTGTATCATGATTTTTGCTTCCCTTCAACAAATCAGAAGAATGTAAACAAAGACATGAATTGCGGAGTCCGGCCGACGTAAACAAAAGTGTATGTGTGTCCTAGACGTTAACCAAACAATAACCGCAACTATTACAGAGATGTATGAATCAGTTTCAATAACACAATAGAGAGAGAAAGAATTATACGTTTTTAATGACAACTTACGTGTTTCGATTATCAGCTCCGGATCTGCCATTGGAAGCCGGTAGCTGCTAGCCGGTAGCTGCTAGCCGGTAACAATAACTAATAAGAATGGCGTCATTGGCGTCCGGACGGATTGATCTCCCCACTCCGGGGAGACAAAGTGCTGCCACCGGGCACCGGCGGAAACGGAAACTACTGAAAAAACGGAGAATCAATCTCGAAGATCAATCTCGAATCTCGACAGTATCGATTCCGTGATTTAATCAATGTTCAAGAATCGATTCAAAAAATCGATTATCATATTTAAGGAATATGATTCTTGAAGAATTGATTCAGAATCGCACATCCCTATTAGAGACACGGAAAGGGTGCGAATAGACACAGCCTTCGACAAATTAAAGCTCAAGATCACAGCTTGACATGCATACTTAGCCGCAGTGACAACATTTAAAAATATACTAAAGAAAAAAAATTAAGTTTATCGCATCTGTAAAAAATGTGCCAATGTTCGGCATTACCCCCACCGTCGGGGTAACGACGAACAGAGTGTGGGCAATCCCGAACAATGCTTTCGGAGATTGAGAAAATAAGTTTTTACGCACTTTAATAAACAAAAATTATTATAATAATCATATACTTTTATTCTTATCGAATATTTAACACAAAAATATAATTTAAAAACATGAGTAATTGGCATATGTTTGGCTAAAGTAGAAACATCACTTTGATAAAATATAAGTATATAGCGAACTCTTCGTAGTAGCTCTTTTAGAGACATCCATCGCATGAATTGATACACTGTAAAAAAATCTTTCTTAAAATGAATATACTTGTATTGGAAGTACCATATGCATAAACTGTGCATTAAATTTCATAAACCTTTATATTGAATTTTCCTATGAACGGTATTGAAAAAAATGTAGCGTTCGATAACATTACGGCACAATCGTTTCTGGTTTTTCTAATGTTTGAAAATGCATAGACATTACTTCTGATATTTAATGACCTTGTATATTAAATTTCATAAACATTTATGTTGAATTTTCATATGAGCGATATCTGACAATTCTAGCACATACGTGTTGGAAATTTAAAATGGACATAAAAACAATTTAAAAAATATAAATATTAGTCGGACATTATTTTTTCACACAAATTATGTCAGCAGAAATTGTTGGGTATTGGTTTTCGCCACAGAATATTTCTCGCGTAGGGTAAACCAACCATTGAATGGACGCGGCCGTTGACTGAACGCTGTCAATATGAGAACGTGCATAAAAAAGTCCATTCATTGGGTTTTGTCGTCTGCTTAACCGTCCATTCAATGGTCGGTTTACCCTACACTGGGGTTTGAACCTACGACCTACCTGAGTAAGTACCTAACAACGCACGCACGCTACCGACTACGCTATCAACGACTTAGTAATTTTGGATATCAAAATAACATAAGAGTTGTACAACTATTGTTCTCTCAAGGATACTTATAATTGGCATAACAAAATATTCAACTGACTAGCGATCGGGCGCTTCGCGTCCCGTTGACATTCGGATAACAAAATTTTTCATTTGTCAATTGACGGGTGTGACACGAAGAGAAATTTCTGTGTTGTGACAACATAAAACGAGGACAACAATAACCGTTCCGTTAGACTGGCAAATCTTTTGTTTGGCTGACAATTCAGTTTTGCGATGCCAACAAATCTTTTGTTTGGCTGACAAATCTTTTTGCTGGGCTGACCAATCTTTTTGTTAGCCTAACAAAATGATTTTTGTTGTCACTGTTTTATGTTGTCACGACACAGAAACTTCTTTCCATGAATGTGTGAATATAAAGTTTTCTTCGTATGCGACTATTATTGGTAAATTTGTTAGTGATGGAATTTTAGGAAGCACATCTCCTTTTCAAAATTGCCCCTACGAATGCATTTTAGAGCTGAAATTTTCGCTGAAACTGGCCAAGAATGTCAGAGGGCATAACGTTACTATGATCGGTTGCTATCGTAACAGAGTCGGTTGTTATGGTAACAAAGTCGGTTGCTATTGTAGCAAAGTCGGTTGTACTGGTAACATTCCCGAGCAGAGATTTGTTCTGGCTGAGGTCCGGGCCTCATCGGTTTTCCTTAATTAGTAATCGTGCCCGGATAAGGCGGCTCTATCGGGTCCTGATATGGCATGTAACGTCATTTCTGATCTGGCCGTGATCAGGATACAAATCCGGGCGTTATCAGGTCCTGATCGGGTCCATAGTAAAAAATGAGAGGATCCAATATATATATAAAGCATATAACGCCAGTTTAATTATTGGAAGTTTATTCTGGTACCATACATGGTCGCGGAAGCTTTAAAAATGATGTATTACTGCTTTATTTTCTAGCTAACCAAATTGACGTATAAAGGACTGATAATCTCGAACAAATCGCCAAATAATGGGGTTCTTTTGAATAGTGGAACTATCCTGCAGATCCAAAATATATACAAAACTCAAGATGAAAACAGAATAAAAATAAAAGGACCAGTGTGTTAAAAGATTTATGTACATATATCCATGCGACGCATCATTTTTTAAACTGTGACGCGTAAAAAAACGCACACGAAGAGTCCGTTTATAAAAATTACTTGCCCGCCATAGGATCGGCTATTGGTGTTGGTAGTCGACGAAATGGTTAATCGTGTGTATTTAGCTAATGTATTTAGTTAATTAATTTGGTAAGTAGAACCGCCGGACAAGTAATTTTTATAAACGGACTCATGCAACTTTGTGTTATCATGTCATAATCTTTATTGGTACTAATATTAATATTTTTACTTTTGTAATTGATTATTTCATGACTTTTTGCAAGAATAGATACAACTGTTGATGTAAATGTACTTGTCTCAGATTCTTATACACCGAAGGTGTTTTTTTAGGGGATTTGTCTACTTTTTGCAAAAAGTCTCCTTGTCGATTTCATACTAGCTTTTCCATATTATCGTCGAATTGTAAATCACGAAGTACGAGGATACACTTTCGAGGCTTTACATTTTTAGTTGTCCATTCCGTTTAGTTGTTCATGTCCCATTCCATTTATCCTAATTAATCCCTTGATTGACCGATTTTCATTCGACTTAAATCAATTTTGAATTTTCATCCGCCATATTGGATCCGTGACTTTGAATTTATACATTTTGAAGACAGATTCGTAATCAGCGTCTTCAAAAACCCCCTCATACCAGTTTTTATAAGAATCAATTTAATTATTGTATTTTGGTGTGCTATATTGGATTCGCCATTTTTTATTTTTTTATTTTGCGGCCCGATTCGTAATCAGCGACCTCGAAAACCCCCAAGTACCAAATTTTGCGAAAATCGTTCGCGATAATCGATGTGCGAGAAGAGAGCTATATACAGTGAGAGAGAAAGAAAAGGGGAGCGTGACTGCCGTGAAGTTAGATGCACGTCGTCGTCTGTTATAGCGACGGCCGCTTGCAACATGGCGGCGTCCGCTAGTCCGCCAGTGGACGCCGCCATGTTGTGTGCGATGACGACGACCACTGAACATCTATTTTGACGTGGTTAAAAAAAAGAAACAAGGATATCTTCCGTGCGCGGCTTCCTATAGATTTCATTTTGGTCGCAATCAACAGACCGTAAAAAAAACATAATTTACGTGTCCCCAAAAAACATGTGTGTTTTCTACGTATTTAAAGAATACAAGAAAAGTTTTTGAGAGTGACCGAAAACAAGTTGCTTCGAGTATAAGAGTCTTGTCGCTTCTCGATATCTCGGTCGGTAAGGTCGGTCGTCGTCAGTATCTGGCGTAAATGTACTTGTCTCGAGACGCTACTGCGTCTCTTGATTGTAGAAATCGTCGTTGTTCTTCTCGTTGTGTATATTTTAAATTGAATCGTATTTGTAGCAAATCAGTTCGCTCGGAGGTCTTAGAAAAGACTGCCAACCAAAAACTGTCATCGTTAAATAGACAGATAAAACAAAACAACTGTCTAAAAAACATGAGACTGCCTACAGATTTAAAGGTCAAGAGGTTAGGTTAAAAGTATGTCAAATTTTTGCGTAGTTTTCCTTTATATCTCAGACAGTTTATATTTAAATGAAAGATTCAAACACGAATAACAATATTCGGACCTCCCTAGATATATCAGCGATAAGTTGTAAATTCGACAGTGTCGATAACTTTCGAGGTAATATTGGATTGGAAAACAAAAGACTATGGAAATCGAGCGCGAGCGGTGAAGCGATGATATTTGGAGACTCCAGACTTTATTATATATAATTCCTAGATATATCAGCGGTAAGTTGTAAATTCGACAGTGTCGATAACTTTCGAGGTGATATTGACAGGTGACAGATTGGAAAACAAAAGACTATCGAAATCGAGCGCGAGCGGTGAAGCGATGATATTTAGAGACTCCAGACTTTATTATATATAATTGCAATCAGAGTGCGAAATGGGTTGGAAATATTTTTAAGTGCCCATAATTTTAGGAGGAACGCAATCCTTTTCTCACAAAGAGGCTCAGGTATCCGGATTTCCGAAAAAATTATATCCACAGACCTGTGAAAGTCTAGCAACAAACATAAATCAAAAATAAATTTGCCGCAATAGCAGCGCAACATACTCCAGTGTTTAAAAAAAAATATCGATTTTGGAAATCTCGAGTAACTTAATATCAGAAGTCGATGGTAAGTGGTAAGTGTTAGCGATCTAGTGCAGGTTTTTTTCGTTACTGGAAAATGTGTATTAAATTTCAAATGAGTCACAAAAATTCCAAAAATTAATGTTGATTTTCATGTACTAATTTATTAATGATTGATTTAGTAACCATATGTTGTAATTTTATATCACCGGATTGGTAAAATCCATACACGCATACTAAATTTACTATGCAACCATATTAATGATTATTTCCTATTGCGAGTTTTGTAAGTTTCTCACACTTTTGTGTAGCAAAAAACGCAAACATATTTCATAAAGTCATATACCCATGTAGACAAAATTGCAAATACTTTATTTGGACATACCTGCATCAGCCATAAAATGGCTGTAACTTTTCAACAACTAAAATATCAATTGGATAATCCGGTTATAATTAAACCGAATCTCTTAAAAACATAATTGTTTACTTATATGATCGACGATGGACTTGACAAAATGATATCAACATTTCTCAAAATTATTTCTACTGAAAAATAAGTATGAGGTGAGGTGTCAAATGATATCAATGTTGATTCATATTTGCTTTTAAATATCGAGAGAAATATAAATTTTATGAAGAGGACTCCGATGAGAGTCTAAACCTAAAGAAAAGGAAAACAACAATTTATTTTCCATACGACGGAACATTGCCGCGGAATTTTCTATTTTTTAATTATTTTTAAATAAAAAAAGCCTAAAAGCTATTCGAAGATAAGTCTTGTGACGTGATTTTTTGGAAATCACGATCACAAGGGCTTGTGTTATCGTTACTTGCTATTTTTCAGCGTTTTCGAGCTGCTTTCTCTCGAATTTACGTTCTCGGTTTAGCTAAGAATTGTAATTCTTAGGTTTTGTTATTTTTGTTGTAAAGTTTCGGTAGATCGGTGCACTCAAATCTGTCGCGAGGATGAGAGCTCAAAGAAACGAGCAGCCCGGCAGACAAGAGTCACCGAACGAGTCTTGCGATTAGTTGTAGACGGGTGTAAATCCGGCGCCCTACTGAGAAAATGTATTGCGCTAGAGAACGGGTGGAGTTTTGTTGGTTGTTTGCAAAGGATGGAGCATCCTGTTGCAGTATAGTGCATAGGTGTGCTGAGAAGGCCCGTTTTCGCGCGAAGCATTAAGAGAGGCGATTGTATAGATTTCGAAAATGTTACCGGCATGATTTGCGTTCCCGATATAGTTACGAGGTGATTCGAGGGAGAGGGCAGTAGTTCTCGAGTAAGGGATTTTGGGAGGGATTAATAATTATTATGACGAGATTTCGATGATTGCTGGAGACAATCAGTCTGGCTCGGGACACCGCCGAGGTGCCTCGAGTCTAATTAAGCGCTCCCGTGTTGACCGTTTTTCTGTCGTTCGCGCGCGCGTCTTTCGCGTAGTTCTCGCGCTCTGTGGCCAGCGTACATCGTACGCTATACGCTCTCGTTTTCGTGAGTTTTATTCGTTTGAATAAAACTAAAGTTCCCGTCCTTTATTCAGTGCCGTGAGTGCACTGTGTTCGTAATTCCTCTGGGATTTTGTTATCGTTCTCCGGAATTAGGAGCAATAATTTTGGGTGAGTTGTTCTCGCAGTTTAATTAATTTAATCGAATATTTTCGATTAAAGATCCCGTTCCAAGAAAGCTATTTACTGGGTCATACCTCGACCCACTCTACCACAACCTAGCAGTGTGAGCGGCCGTGCATTTCCGCAACCGTTCGTTCTCGCAAGCGCATCCAGTTACGTTTGTTAATTTTACGCGACCCCAAACATTAACTAAGCTACCGTTTTCTTTCATTTGGTTCTCGATCGTGAGTTTTTGCTCCGAACTTTCGATTTTATTGGAATCGAGCCTGATCAACTCGATTCCTCGGGCATACCGGTTAGTTACTACCGGTGAAACAAAAACTAACTGGCGCCCACCGGGTTTGCGGATGCGCGAACGAGAGTGGACGGCCGAAGGTGACAGTATCGTGATGTAGTTACCGAATAAAATTTGATTTTATTTGTTACCGATTATGCTCACGAAAAATACGTCACAGTCTTCCCCACTTTGGCTCTAAGCTAGAAAATGTTGATATTCAACAGTCTTTTTAAGATTTTGAAATTATGGCATTCGATATGTCACTTTAAAACAATATTTTAAAAAAAATTGCATAGAAAAAATACAAATAAAAAAGCTAGTGCATTTGAGGGTCTAACCAATCCTACAAAAAAACTACGAGCCAAATCGGGAAGGTCGAGAGTCAGACCCAGGTCGAATCGGGATGGAATGCCCCATATACATTGGTCACGACCTTATCATTTCGTGTTTTAAAGAATTAGCGTGGCTTGGACAGAATATGCAAGTTATGTTTTTTCGTCGATATTAACAATTCCGCGCAACGAACGCACACTGAACATTAGTCTTAAGGGCTAATTTTTTTTAACTTTTCTTCGTAACGACAGGAAAAATATTTTCTACAATCCCATGGGAAAGTATTGTCGTTTGTGCAAGACAAAAAATATAAAACGGAATCAATGAGCCTTTTTCGTAATATTAATATACTGTAATTGAAATTTGAGGTATAATTAATAAGAAAAACCAACCTGTGATTGTTTTTATGCTTTTATCGAATTCACACTGCTTTTACAATTGAAAAAAAATTAAATCTGCAATTTTTGTATACGAATCTAATATTGAAACACCTTGCAAGGTAGTATTAATTATTAAGTTGCATTTTTAGCATTCTAAATCTTTTGTTCTTTGTGAATTCAATATACCTGACAATAAATGTAAACATCTTGTTTTCGAAAATGTATACACCGTATTCTAAATTCGATACGGAGAAGTGCATTTATTTTCAAATATTTCCTTTCATTGCATTTTTGAAATTTCATTTGCTGGTGTAAATTTAATTTACTGAGGTGAATTAATTCTTAATTGCAAAAAAGTGTCAAAATATTCATGCACTGTACAATAAATTTCAAATTGTCTAGGTAAATTTTTTTAATTATCTTTAATATTAACAGTAAGATCATATTCTTGCACATTGGTCAATGAAATTTCCTATATTGTATATGCATAAAACTTCGTATATATTTTATGAAATTTCAAATAAAATTTTTTAACAGCGTGTCAACGAATGTCAGCAGTTTGGTTCTTACACCCTCCCCTTAACCACTGACCCCAGACAACACGAAAGGGCCTATTTGTAGAAAACTATCGCTCTACTCCTGACCGTCCATTTATAAGCTTACGATGTCCAAAAAAGCATTCGTTGTTGAATGCTAGAATTAGATGAATGATTAGAACAATAGTAGAGCGCAATATTAGAGTACTCTAAACTGTCAAGTCTTAATCACCTAGAAGCGACCTACTGCTAGGCAGCATGTAGGGAGCACCACTAGGGATCATTATGTAGTATAGATTTATATCGCATTGTGTGAACTTACTTAGGCGCTGAGAATGACTAATAACTTTCACTTCATTATAAATAATATTACAATTAATTATTAACTTCAGGGCATTATATAGTAATATTAACAACTATATTCCATTAATATTGCAAAAAAAAAAAAAAAAAACGAATCGTCTTCGGAGACGGCTTTTCCTATCACATTCGAGAAGTAATGCACGCGGGATTTCAACCCAAGACCTACGGGACCTACCTATTTACCTAACTACCTAACCGAGTACGCTAACCACTAGACCAAACTGACTATGTGGATATCTCATACTGTAATTCCATAATAATTCATTTTACGATAACAGTATAAGGGAGTGATGTGAGAGGGTGATATATAGAACCAATATTGTAAGGTGATTCTGCCAAAAACTTCGAATTGAAAATGGCACATCTTATAAGACATCTGTCTGGCACACAAGTGACTTGAACTCAAAACTCGTAAAATCAAAATGGCGGATTTAATTATGCCGGGCGAAAAAGCAAAAACAGACATGATTTAGATAAAATTTATTGATTGGGGTTTTTCGAGGTCGCTGGTTACGAAATTGATTTAAAAACGTAAAAAAACAAAATGGGGGATTCTGTACGGCGGATCAAAATACAAAACATGCGTTGATTTGCATGAAACTCGGTGTTCAGAGGTTTTTAAACTCCCGCAGACTGGTCGCTGCCAGTTCGGTTGAAATCTTGAAAATATGATAAACATATTCTAGAGTAAAAATATTGTTACGATTGAGCGAATGAATAAACCGGATATTTGTTTGTGGGGCGGATATTATTAATTACAAAGGGTTCTATTTATCTTTAACACTTTTGTTCGCACGTTTGCTCGCAGTCAAAGTCCTGTCAAGACTCTCTTCTGTCACGTTTACTGTGAAGTATATCAAGTATTCATTTGTCGATTGTCATACCGTGTGTTCCTATAAGACCTAATCTCTATATTCATAACACTACTCCCCTCCTCCTAGAGTTGCCGCCCCGGCAACTACCTATCCACCCTATGATGTACCACGGTCCATCATAATAAAATCTGTCCATTTTTCTTTAACCTACACTGTTCAGACATTCGTCCATGTCCACAAGGGAAAACCATGGCCGGAAAAACCTTAGGAAGAGCAGTGTTCACAATTCTATATAGTTCCATTTTTTCCTATGTTCCGTCGTTATCAAGTCCACGCTAAATAAATTCATTTTGTCCTGTACTAACTCCATTCCAATCAACTTTTAAGTATTTCATTCAATTCAGTATTCGTTATCTGTTTTCATTATTCTTCTCCAATTTTGTTGACATTCGAAAGGATTTGAGCAGGAAGGATTCTGGCCACTTCACAGTATCTTCAACTTTACCTGTGAAATACAAATTAATCGCGTAGACTTCCGCAAATACTAGCCACACTTGGGACAATACAATCTCAATGATTATTCTCTCTCCCTTTTTTTTAAATTCTCATGTCGACATTTTCGACCTCGAAATCAATTCACCCGATGCATTGCACAATAAAACGACAATTCTACATACAAGTATCTCTGAAAATTCTATTTTACACTAAATCATCGATCACTGTTCGAAACCTCTCATTGGCCAACAGTCCCTCGATCCGTAACTCTGGCATTTCGTTACCCAGCAGTTACCATATAAACAGAATTCTCCGGAAACCCTCCAGGACGCTTTTCACCCAGCGGGAATCCAAAAAGCCGTCCAAGGCTCCAGCCAAGCAATTCTCTACACTTCTCAGATCCTTAAGGTGATGTGACACATGTTCGAAAACTGCTGGGAAACTGCAATCGGTATAAAAAAACTGTAATCAAAACTACTCAGTGGCGCTTAATATTTTAGATGAAAAAAAATAGGTTTTATTCCGTCGTAGATAGACGAAGTCAAAGCTAATTTGCTTTTGTCTGAAATATTAACCGGCTTTGAGTAGATTTGATTACAGTTTTCGATATCGATTGCAGTTTTCGAACATGTGTCACATTACCTTAACAACACTAATATTCTCATAGACCAATTATATTCTATCCGAACTACGACTCGACTGTACGATCATCTTAATCGTCTACCCGAGAGAGAAGAATCACTAAAATTTTAATCAATATACTTTTACAAATATCTCGATTGAAAACGATACATAATTTTAATTTGCCTGTGTCAGTCCTATGCAGCTCAATCCGTTCTTCTATCCATTCCGATTCGACTTCTTTTCTCGTCATCACGGAGCGTCATCGAGATCGCAATTTTCGTTTTCTCTTCTTCGTTGTGTGAGCCATCGAGGTCTCAATTTAATAATAATCCTCTGTTTCGTTTCACTATCACTCGCGAATAACCGAAAAATATCCTCCGTGGGATCGTCAAGCACTTCTGACACCAATGTTACGATCGAGCGAATGAATAAACCGGATATTTGTTTGTGGGGCGGATATTATTAATTACAAAGGGTTCTATTTATCTTTAACACTTTTGTTCGCACGTTTGCTCGCAGTCAAAGTGCTGTCAAGACTCTCTTCTGTCACGTTTACTGTTGGTGTCCTGGATGAAGGACCGGTGCTAGGCACGTATTGTTAGTAATAATGGACACGGTCAAACCATAAATAATCAGTTTTATTTGTAATGGAAGCGTAAGCTCTTCGAATACACGACTTGACGCCACGACGACGTGCCCACGACTGCCGCCAACTGCCGCGTTTTGCGCCATCTACAACTTCGAGCGTGGCCACGTTGCAGCCGAGATTTGACGGAATCATCGTTAGATAGCTCGATGAAATCAAAAATAAAATAAAACATGTGTATCACGAACATACCGCGCGCCTTGATAACATCTAGTTGTCAACTTCGCTGTTCTTACTCGTGAACTTATTTAACGCAAAATTGAAAAAAAAAATACAAATGAAATGAAATAATGCCGATTTAAATAAAGCACAATGTCGACACGACGAATGAGCACCAACGCGCAACATAATAACGACATCGTATTAGGAACACAAATAAATAAAATAAAACATGTATAGTACCCAAATAAACTTAGAAGAAAATGGAATGAAACTATTCGCGTAGGAATCAATGAAACAAATAAATACACTTTAATTAATCTTTCGCGTCATCAGAAAGCGACTCGAAAGGAAGTATGCTCAGTTTGACTGCTGGTCTTTTGAAGACTCCTGTGGCCGTTTTAATAACAGCAGCTCTGATTATTTGATCGCTGCCAGGGCACACTTCTTGAACTCTTCCTAGAACCCATTTCATCGGTGGCAGTCCGTCTTCACGACAGAGAACGAGCTGGCCGACTTGAAGCTGCTTGCCATAAGTTGTTTGCCATTTACTGCGCTGTTGAAGCTGCAAAAGATATTCCGACGACCAGCGCTTCCAGAAGTGCTGGCGGATCTGTTCCAATCGTTGCCATCTTGACAGCCGATTTACTTTGAGATGAGTTATGTCAGGTTCGGGATATGATACCAACGAACTGCCGATAAGAAAATGACCGGCGGAGAGGTAGCTCAAATCGTTCGGATCCGAAGAAAGCGCAGTCAACGGCCTCGAGTTTAAAATCGCCTCAATTTGCGTTACGAGTGTGGAGGCTTCTTCGAAGGTTAGAGCTGCGTCCAAGGCCACTTTGTAGAAATGACTTTTGAACGATTTGACTACCGCCTCCCACAAACCGCCGAAATGCGGGGCCCGAGGCGGTATAAAATGCCATTTTATCTTATCTGGTGACGTTGCGTCGATAATCTTGCGCTGATGTTCTTCTTGTGTAAAGAGAGTCCTGAGCTCTTCCAACTCACGATTCGCCCCGATAAAGTTGGTGCCGTTATCAGAGAACATGTCGGAGGGTTTTCCTCTGCGACCGATGAACCGTTTGAACGAGTTGAGGAAGGCGTCCGTCGTCATGTCTGATACAACCTCCAGATGCACAGCTTTAGTAACCATGCACACAAATACGGCAACGTATGCTTTGATGTGCTTGCTGTTTCGTCGTTTGCCCTCACGAACGTAAATCGGTCCGCAATAGTCCACATCTGTACTGCTGAAAGGTCTCGAAGGTGTCACTCGATAAACCGGAAGGTTACCCATAAGTTGCTCCGAAAATCGCGGTCGCGACTTGAAGCACGGGATACACTGACGAAGAACCCTTCTGATCGTACCGCGCGCCCTGACTGGCCAATATTGCAATCGAACCGCAGCGAGAGTTGCGTCAGCTCCGGCGTGTAGATTCTTTTTGTGTTCATACTCAATGACGAGCTCAGTGAACCTTGAACGATGAGGCAACAACACCGAATGCTTGACGTCATGTTGGAGTTCCGAATTTTCTAGTCTGCCACCGACACGCAGAAGATCGTCGTCATCAATAAAAGCATTCATGCCCTTCAAACTGCTTTTGCTCGAAATACCAGTACCGCTTTGAAGAGCATCCAATTCGTCCGCGAAAGCCAATCGCTGCTCTCGTCTGATCAAGCACTTTCTCGCGTATTCTAATTCGTCGACCGATAAAGGACTCGAAGGCACGAAACCGTGTTCTTTTCGGCAGATACGCGCGACTCGTATGCATGTGGCGGCAACTCGAATAAGCTTGTTAAAGGTTGAAAATTTCGCGAACGGATCAGTGTCTTTCTGCGCGGACATCGCGATCACCACCGATTTATCACACTCGTTTAATTGACTTTCGTCTGGTTCTGGAACTTCGGAACGAGAATTGATGATGTCATCGTCCTGAAGCCATGAGGGCCCGTTCCACCACAACTGAGATGTCGATAATTCTTTCGGAGTAGCACCTCGGGACACGAGATCAGCAGGGTTCTCCTTCGTTCCCACGTGGCTCCAATCTTCGACCGCGGTCATTTCTTGAATCTCGCCGATTCTATGAGCGACAAATACGGGCAATTTTTTGTTGGTCGCCTTAATCCAATGCAGCACGGATCGATGAATCGGTCCAGTAATAACATTTTCTGATGTTAAGCTCCAACGCGTGCTTGACCTTGCGCATTAGTTGAGTCAGCAGCTGAGCGCCGCACAACTCTAGCCTCGGAATTGATAGAGTTTTGAGAGGTGAGACTCGAGACTTGGAGCACAGTAACTGCACCTGAAGGAATTCGCGCGAGTTGCTGCTACGTATATAGACACAGGCCCCGTACGCTCGTTCGCTCGCGTCGCAAAACCCATGAAGTTCTAGTCGTACATCTTGTCCAGGGCTGATAATCTTCCGCGGTATGCCGAATCCGTTGAGGTCTTGAATCTTCTTGACGTATTCCGACCACTCCGTATGGATATCCGAGGGTAACGATTCGTCCCAATCGATTTGAAGTCTCCAAAGTTTCTGAATCATGATTTTGGCGGGCAATATTACGGGTCCCAAAAGCCCGAGAGGATCAAATATCTGAGCGACACTGGACAGAATTGACCTTTTCGTATAGGAGCTAGAACCTGATTCATCCATCGAGATCGCATACTGTAGTGTATCCTCTGACGGATTCCATTTGACTCCTAGAGTCTTTGATGTTCCATCCTTTTCCAATTCTAGTATCGCGTTAGAAATCGATGATCCAGAGATGTCTTTGAGTAGGTCTTGACTGTTGGACGCCCATTTTCGGAGCTCGAAGCCTCCTTTTTGCAAAAGTGCCGCCGTTTGATCCCGAATCATGATTGCTTCTTCTTTGGAGTTCGCACCCGAAATTAAATCGTCGACGTAGAAGTCTCGGCGTGCCACCATGGCTCCTTTGGGAAACTCTGCTTCTTCCAAATCGGCTAGCTGCTGAATAACCTTCGTAGATAAAAAAGATGCGGGTGCTGTTCCATACGTAAGCGTCAACAACTCGTACGTCTTTATATCATCCGTTGGGTGATCGCGCCAAACAATACGCTGCAGCGGAACTTGAGTTTCATTCACTAGTACCTGCCTATACATCTTGGCGATGTCAGCGGTTAGAGCATTTTCGAAGCTTCGAAAACGGAGCAGTATGGAAAACAGATCATCCTGCAGAACGGGTCCGACCATCAAGACGTCGTTTAGAG
Organism: Ephialtes manifestator; assembly: GCA_963970395.1. Lineage (NCBI taxonomy): Eukaryota > Metazoa > Arthropoda > Insecta > Hymenoptera > Ichneumonidae > Ephialtes > Ephialtes manifestator. The sequence goes on along the minus strand of OZ019974.1, from coordinate 29,597,762 downwards.
AAAGCCCAGTAGTTGTCTTGCTCGATGCGTCGAAGACAACCCTCAGCCTTGTGGTGGTGCTCGTTTCCTTAACCACACAATGATGCGGCAGATAGTAATGTGGGCTTACGTCCCATGTCAAACTATCGCTCTTGAGCTCTCGCATGTGCTGCAGATCCAGATACTCGTGTATAAAATCGGTGTATTCTTTTTTCAGAGCAGGTTTTCGCTCCAGCTTGCGCTCCAGCATCTTGAATCGTTGAAGTGCGATTTCTCTTGATTCTCCTATCTTCTCGAGTTCCTCTTGTCTTGTTGGTAGATCTACGATGAATCGACCCTCAGCGTTGCGCTTATAGGTTTGCGCAAAATGTCCTTCGCAGATTCGTTCTTCCGGAGTTCGCGTATTCTGTCGTTCCGTGTGCTCGATTTGCCAAAATCTAGTAAGATTCGCATTAAGTTGCTCGTTAAGCACGAAGTTACAGATGGTCACTTTTCTTGGCTGATCGTGCATCATGAAGTTGCCGGAAACAATCCAACCGAGAAGTGTCTTCTGCCAGATTGGCTGATCATCCGCGATCTTGATTTTTCCAATGCATAGGAGATCCAAAAAGATTTCTGCCCCAAGTAACAGATCGACGCTCGACGGCTGATGAAAGTCAGGATCAGCCAAGATTATCCCATCTGGAATATGCAACTCGTGAATATTAAGTTGATTGACTGGAAGCGCTTGCGTGATTTTCTCGATTACCAAACAATCGAGCTTGGCTTGAAAACCGTTGATTCTCGATTGTAACGTTATCTTAGCGAGGCCACGTGTCTGCGTCGATAGCTCGCCCAAGCCCGAAATCGGAATACGTGTCGCATATTGCTTGAGACCTAGGTTCTTGATGCAACTCGTCGTGATGAAGCAAGATTGCGATCCGTTGTCCAACAATGCTCGACAAGTTTGCGCCTTGCCGTTAACGTCAATAATGTTGACGATTGCCGTTGCGAGAAGTACCTGTCGTTCTTGCCCGACTGACGGGTAATTCACACTCGTAGCTACTACCTTTTCTTTGTCCGGTGGCGCTGTCTTCGTGGCTGCAGGCTCTGACTCCTTCGACGTCTGCTCCAAATAAAGCAACGTATTGAGCCGCTTGTTGCACTTTCGGCACGATCCCGATCCGCACTGTTTCGCCACGTGACCTGCAGCTTTTAAACAATTTAAGCATAACTTGCGGGACTTGGCCTCCTTGATACGTTGATTCACTTCCAAATCCAAAAACTCGGTACATCTGTATATCGTGTGATCTTCTTTGGAGCAGTATGCACACCCGCAATTTGTCGTAGCTACGTGGGCTGTTGTGCCTCGGTTACGATCGGATTTGACTTCCTTCGGAGCAAACGACATAGTTCGTTGCGAGCGTGCCGATGCTTCCAGAGCTCGACACCGTTGAGACAGAAAATCCGTGAGCTGCGTGAACGTTGGTATTTCCCCTTTTTTTATCGTCGTTTCCCACTCTCTACTTGTCGTTTGATCCAGACGACTCGTTACGAGATGGATCATAAGATCGTCCCATTGAGTAGTGGGCCTTTTCAGGGCTTTTAGCGCTCGTAGGTGCTTCAATACGTTATCAAGCAACTGCCGTAAACCGAGATGACTTTCCTTGGTCAAAACGGGCTGCTCGAATAACGCTCTGACGTGTTTTTGGATTATTAGACTGTCGTCATCATATCGATCCTTGAGCATCTTCCAGGCTTCAGCGTAATTTTCTTCAGAAGCCTCGAGCGAGCTGACGATATCGCTAGCTTCGCCTGACAACGCTGCGATGAGATATTGCATCTTTTGCACACTGAGAAGAGTAGGATTGTCGTGAATCATACTCTGAAACATGTTTCGAAACGGAATCCATTCTTCGTACTTACCGGAAAAAGTCGGTAAAGTAACGCGTGCTAATTTTAAATGATCATTTGCCGCATTACTACCCTGAGATGCCGGAGTTCCCTCTCGAATGTTGTGATTTTGTGAAGGTATTTGAGGAGGCCGTGCTTCCTCGAGTTTTCTGTCAATTAACGTTTCGAAATCCACGGTAATTGAGAAATATTTCGTTTCGAACGACGTTCTCTCCTCTTGGTGAAGTACTTCGTCTTCCTCTTCGGGTTCGAGTTCCTCGATGGCCGATTGTGTTGCGTTGAAACTTTCCCAAAGTTCAGTCACCCTTGACAAACGTTGCCGCAATTCGATTATCGAAACTTGAGGTACGTTCAATGAGCTTAAATACGTACGTAACCTCGTGAGATTTCCTTTTATTTGCTTGCGCCTCGATTTATGTGCATTAAGCGCGATTGCGGCTGCCGCGTCAGCCATTATCGTCAAGTGGAGACGAAGCTGTCACTTTGCCGAATCGTAATGGCCGCCGATTGTGGCGCTCTAGTGTCGATCACGTGACTCGAACGGAAAGACGAAGGCGACGGTACTACTTTCACGTCGCGTGTGTACCACGGCTCTGTGCGCCTGCGTGACGGTGGATTTCACGCTCCCGCTCGATTGCACTGGCGTCTCTAACGTTGCCGCGCACGAATTTCGATGTTTTACGTTGCAGCTCGTTCGATCCTCAATATTTCCGACGTCACGCGCTCGAACCTCAATGCTTCCGAAATCGCGTGCTCGAGTCTCGATGCTTTACGCTGCCGCGCGTTCGAACCTCGATATCTCCGGCGTTGCGCGCTCGCGCTTTGCTTTACGTCTAACAATGGCGAAAACTTGCGCGATGTACCACGCGATTGCTCAATGAGCACGAGTGTACGGACCGTTCTCACTTTTCGCTTGTGATCACGGTATCACGCATACACTTCAATATCTCGGCGTCGCACAGTGGCAATGCTAGCGAGATGCGCACACTTGAATGTTAGAAATGTTAGAATATTTGCCGATGCGGTCTGTCGTTGATCGATATGCGACACGGTGACTCACACGCACTACACTCACTCGGCGTCACATACGCAGCAACGCTCGCGAGAGAATGACGCAATAACTTTTGCTTTGTAATTTTTATCCGGTTAATCCGGCTCGAAGGACCAAGTGTTGGTGTCCTGGATGAAGGACCGGTGCTAGGCACGTATTGTTAGTAATAATGGACACGGTCAACCCATAAATAATCAGTTTTATTTGTAATGGAAGCGTAAGCTCTTCGAATAGACGACTTGACGCCACGACGACGTGCCCACGACTGCCGCCAACTGCCGCGTTTTGCGCCATCTACAACTTCGAGCGTGGCCACGTTGCAGCCGAGATTTGACGGAATCATCGTTAGATAGCTCGATGAAATCAAAAATAAAATAAAACATGTGTATCACGAACATTTACTGTGAAGTATATCAAGTATTCGTTTGTCGATTGTCATACCGTGTGTTCCTATAAGACCTAATCTCTATATTCATAACAATATATATCTAAATGATACCAATACCTAGCGTCACTACATGTAGGAATATACATGTCGACAAATACTAGAAATCATTAGTATACTAGCAATGGGTTTGATTTTCTAGTACTAAAATGCGTTCTTATTGGAACCTCATCTGCGCAACGAAAATTTCGCTGCTCTACGTAGCGATCTACAAGTAACCTAGTTGTAGACGACTTTTAGTAGTTCACGGATATATTGCATAATGGAACCTACGCACACATGCAACACTGGTTGTTGATAGCTATTAGTGAGCTAGTCCTAGGTTACTTAATGAAAACCTTAGGTTTGTTCGTCTACAATAAGGATAGCACTGAAGACTTCTATACCTAGATAACAAGAAGGTCGTAAATAGTACATATTTCTTGAGTATCATTTTCATGCATACTAATAGGGAGCATTTCGTTCACTACAATTAAACATTTGTGAAGTACACCCATTTGGGACCTAGTTCTATGCGTCTACATGACCGCTACACTAAAAGTGTCCATCTTCGTGTTGTCTGGGGACCGGCATTGACCCGTTACCAGTACCTCTAAAATTGCGTTTTCCGTAAAAATTAATTTTTCACAGGAAATATGGGTCATTCCATACCAAGTGTACCATTAATTTGCCATCACTCGAATTTTTTTGTAGTTTGTAAAACTACAAAAAATATTATTACTGTTTGAAAAAAAATATTATTACTTTATTTTATCGAGAAATGGCGATTTTTTTTTGTCATCTATGAAAATTATTTTATTAAAAAGTAGATTCAAAAACTTAAATCCTATACACGAACAAATTTTTTGCACGTTCGGTACTTTTGAATATACAGTGAATTGAAGAAGCTGAAATAAAAAAATAGGTATATAATTTTGGGTAAACGATATGTCCTGAAATTTTGAAATAATTTATGGATCTGCGTGATACTCTAAACAACTTTCGAAAAAATTATGGAGACTTTCTCGACCATGCTAAATTAGGGTGGTCCACTTGGTATGGAATGACCCGTATATTATTTAGCATATACGGAAGAATGTCATAAGACCGTGTGTTACGCATGGATCGGGCGACATGGTGAGATAAAAAAGCCCGTTGCAGATAGGAAGATGAAAATTTTCCAGAGAAGTTAACTTTGTGTATAGCGAGTGCTCACGGTTCATCGAAACGATGTTATCATCGCAGTTGAGCAAAATTAGAGGGTCAAGTCCGGGTATTATGTTCGCCTACGCGTGTGTAGAGCGTGTTCGAAAATTTCCGAGAGTTGATGCATTACCAGAGAAAGCGTAGGCGAGATCTAATAGGAGCATAGGGAGTCACCGCCCGGCTGCCCAGGTACGTCTGTATATCTCTTGTAAACTCGCAGAGTTCGAGTTCCACGTCATTGCAAGCACGTCGCCTCCGCATTCTCTTGTCGCAATGTTCTTTCTTCACGCCTCGTCGCCGAAATAAACTTCACGCAAACTAAATAAAGCCTCCGCGGAGTAAATGCGAATTACGTATGTATCGATTGTATCATGGATATATTTCTATCCAATAGTTTTATTCAACGAAAAAACTTCTTTTGGAGAAAACGATTTTTTTAAAATCAGCCTCATTGAATTTATTAACATTCATTTTAAATAATAATCTCCCTTCCTTAAGGTAGCTATGCCAGTACTCCGAGGTCATAGACAGCAGCATCTATATGACATCTAAATTTTATTATATATTCCATTTTGACTATGACAATGTAATACAAAAAATAATCGAGAATTTGTGAAAATTGTTGCAATCAGGTTGACACAATTATTTGCAAGTTGTAAATTATTTTTTCAGTGCGAATTTGACTTCGTTTTTACGACATCTTGAAAATCGGATGATAACTAGGCTAGGTGACGTCATCTGGCCCGGAAACGTGGATTTTTATTTTTTTTTAGTTTTTTTCATTAGTTTTTTCACACACCTGCACGTAAAGTTCGTACTTTCGACCCCGGTGAGAGGGGGGGAAGTGAGTACTACCCGCCCTAGGGACTTACTTTCCTCCCTTTCAGTCCCCTCCTTCCGCTCAAGTTTTCTGTTCCATTTAAATCAGTTTTCTTAATTCTGCATCGCCAAGAAGTGAAATTTTGATTCTATTAAGGTGTTACTATGGACGCCCGCTACGCGGGTGTCAGAGGGGCAGATATTAATTGTTTTTCGTGCAAGACAACCAATCAACGCGTTGTTGCAAGAGAGCGCGATAACCCAAAAATGCATGAGTCAGGGAGAGAAAAGATACTTTCTCTGATATCTCATAAATAAAGTAGGCAATCGACTTGAACTTTAGACACAATTTGTGGAAGAAAATTCTCTTCTCAACACAATTTTTTTTTACATTTCATCATCTATTCTTTCTAAGCAAGGCTAACTTATGGCGTATACTGCATGAACAACGGTGACATTGAATATTTCCGTAGAACGGTAGGCGATCAGATTCAAATTGTGCAGAATTTTTTTAAATTTATTGACGAACATTCTATAAGAACGATGGCATTTAAAGTGCCTCGTCCATAGGAACACCTTAATCATTTGGTTGGGAATATCCCAACCAAAGCATAGCCTAGGTGGCCTATGCTTAATTGTATTTTTCCCCCATCTTTAAAAATTCACTAAAGATGCTATTTCAGGGAAATTTCTTGCTTTTCATTTGTAAAAGTTGATAATGTTGTCGACAATATGTTGCCGGATATTTTTAAAATATTTTGATCATTTCAGGTTATTGAAACTATAAAAGATTATATTTCCTTCTATCGGGGGACTTCGCCCCCCCCCAACCCCCCACCGGGGCTCCCCTGAATCCCGCACCCCCTACTGTCGCCCCCTTCCCGTGCCACTCAAATGCACTTCTCATGCGCTTGTTACAAAATATAGTATAACATACGCGTATGAGGGAGCGATCATAATGCGAAGATTGTGCAGTTGATCGCGCTCGTACGATAGGAAGTACTCGCCCACACACTACTATAGGTTAGACTTTCCTCAGACGCTGCGCGCCCTCGGTTTCAGAAGCCGTGAACAAACTTTCCGTGACAGGTATGTGAAAATAGTACATTGTGCAACTAGTGCCGAAAATTGGCGATTCTGACGAGTGCGAGAGTTGCCGCCCGAGCGAAGTGAGGGTGGCAATCGCACGAGTTGCAATCGCCAATTCCGGCAACTGTAGAGTATGAGCGGAAAGGGTCCCTAACCTCAACACGCCGTTAAAAAATGTGCCGGGTGCGTTAGGAAATGTTGCGGCAGCGTTTAGAAAAACCAATATGCGTGTAGAAAAAGAAGAATGTAGCTGATGTGCGCATGCGCAGGACATTTCCTAACGGCGTACGGGAACGGCCCACGTTCCGCCACGCTCTACAGTTGAGGAAAGCGGGAATTTCTATTCATGAGTTTAAAAAAATCGTATGTGCACCGCGGGCGTAGTTGACATTCCACCTCGTGTATCGGGTACCGCCCTCGGTGGGCAAAAAGTCTCAAAAGGCCCTCGGGCTTTTGACCCTTTTAGCACACCTCAGACATCACCCGACACAATCGCCGGGAACAGTCAACTTTCCGCCCTTGGTGCACAATATACTATTTTTTAACATGTGTCCGCTGACTTCATTTTTTTATGATAAGCAAAAATTCGCAAATAACTTTCGAATTCGCGGTACTTTTAATTTTTTCTCTATCTTTGATCTAAATATGTTATTTCTCGACTGAAAGATTAATTTCGCTAACACTCCCGTAAGCGCCGTGTAAAAAGATCGATTTTCAAGTATCCATTATTTATTCAATTTATCGGTAAGAACCATCCAAATTTTGGAGAAGTAAAGCTGAATAGCTCAATTACAATAGCCCAAAACTTTATGAACTTTAGTTTTATTTGCCTTCCTGACATAACTACCTTAAGAAATTAGTAGGTAACATGTCTGGCATTTTCGGTATAAGTATTGTTGTCAGTTTATTCGTTCTCTGATTGGCTGTCGGATGAATATTGGACTGAGCGAATGAATAAAGCGGATATTTGTTCGTGGGGCGGATATTATTAATTAAAAGACTTCTATTCATCTTGATCGCTTTCGTTCGTACGTCTGCTCGCAGTCAAAGTCCTGTCAAGACTCTCGTCTGTCACGTTTACTGTGAAGTTTATCAAGTATTCGTTTGTCGATCGTCATATCGTGTGTTCCTATAACGCCTAATCTCTATATTCATTACAATATTTTGACAGTTAACGGGCGTATGACGTTTAAGGGTTTATTAAGATTATTTCGAGAAATTGAAAAAGCCCAGTAGGCACGAGCGAATTGAGTTGAAGTGTGATTCGTAAAAAAAGACGACCGTACTTCAGTCGAACAGTTTGCCGGGGTGGTGGTCAAAATAGCGAATGGTTAAAATAATGAATTTCAAAATAAGGAATGCCTGAATCTAGAATGACCATCATTATGAAATTCGGTATTTCAGCCATTCACTATTTTGACCCCCATCTTATTAAAATACAATCAAAATATGCTTCAGATAATTCGCTTCACTGAATAAAATTTATAATCCATTACGTGTCTCAATTATCAAATACATAATTAGTGTATTCAATGAGATATTGTTGCGTTTCAACTAAATATTTCATTGGTACAAAAAAATAAAAAGTTAATCCACGGTGACCATTTAATAGAAAAAGGATGCAGAGTAGAACCTTGCACATTGCTTCCTCATTATTTTTCGCTTTTTACAAAGCTACCTCTATGAGAAAGTATGTTATTCAATTCTGGCTTCTTCATAGAGAAAGCTTTGTAAAAAGCGAAAAATAATGAGGAAGCATCAATGTGCAAAGTTCTACTTTGTATCCTTGTTTCAATTAGATAAATAAACATGTTGTGAATTCGCTTTTTCTATTTCGATATTCCGTTGTTTCGTTATTATTAGAGCGTTTTCGAAAGAAAATGTGATAACGTATATTTAAAAAATAATTCAACCTTCCATAAAATCTAAAATTTCATACCGGTCGTCATTACATTATCCATATATAATGGCTGAATATTATTTCATTTATATACAAAATATGTCTCAAGTTTTCTCATTATCTCAAGTTTTGCAAAAGTTACAATAGAGCGATGTCAATTTTTTTTAAATTCTAAATTCCATAAAATCTGAACCACTTTACTGATTCGAGCCAAATTCAATACCAAACAACATTGAGTGCACCTGCTCTTATAATCAACTGTTTATAAAAATAGACTAAATTTTACGAAAGTTAGAGCACCCACCTCCTTTTTAAAAAAAATTCAAAACGGCATAAAATCGAAATTTTTGTACACATTTTGTCGAAAATTGCTACTGTTCAAGAGAGTCTGCTGTTACACTTGTGTGCCAAATTTGAGCTCGATATACAAAACGCATCTTTAGTTATCGGCATTCAAATTTTCGGAGTTGTACACATACATACGTACAAACACTCACACATACATACGGACATTTTTTCTAGATCACTTTTCGGGGCGTTTTGGACAATTCTAAATGACCTGACATAAAAATATCACATTTTTTAAAATGAAAACAAATCTTCCTCTATGAGGAAGCAATAGTTTGACAAACATACACATTCAATATAATTGATCGTATTCATTTAAAACTATATTGAAGGCATACAATTATTTAATGCCGTAATTCAAAGAAATATTCTATGACGTTTCTCATATCAATTATTAGAAGATATTAAACTGGATTCTGTGTCTCAATTATCAAATACTACTCAAATACTTTTAGTAAATATTTTATTCCTTCAAAAAAGATTTTTCTGGGTCAATTGTACATAATTTAAAAAAATATTTGGTTCTTTCAATTATTATTTTTTTTCTCCGTTCCCAAAGGATCATAAAAGTCTGTGAGCAATTTGTTTTTTGACATTATCTTTTTGGTAAAAGTACACATGCATAATAGTAAAAAATGGCTCATTGCGACCTCACCTCCCCGACGTTATACATACTTAAGATGAAATATCGACTTGCTCTTGTATGTCGTCCGAATGCAGGCGCACTTATGACGATAATTGCGAAACAGGGACACGCACGAATACGGGCAGCAACGTAGATGATGAAACAGCGTGAGAGATGCTCGACCTCGCATGAGATAACAGATGAGCCTAGCGCGATGTGTTTGATGTGTTTAAATACATATTTATCCTTTTTTTAACTATACATACACTTATCGTGTTTTGTCTTTAAAGTCACGCATTCGCTCCATATCTTTGCGGGGTATAACCGATAATACCCGATAAATGTTTTCGACGGACCCCCACGAATTTAGAATAGACGAGATCTTAGCCATACACAATTTGATAAGCCTGATTGAACAAACTTAATAACATTCAACCAATTTCTGTTACTTTATACTAAAATCCCAATAATACTACAACAATGCAGTCTGCGCTTATCCATGAATAACATTCTAGGACCATGGGTTATCCCATCGCTGTCAGCTTTATATTCTTTTTCTAAATGCAGGAAAAACTTTTACTAATCTTTTGATTTAGACAATAACAAAAAGGTTATTTTTTATCTTCGATACATTAACAGAAATAAAAAATGGGGCATTCCCAAATATCATGCGGTGATATTTCAGAAATGCTCCGTCATTTTTCATACTCAAATGCTTACTGAAAAAAACGTAGCATATTTTGTTCATCCTTTTAACGTGTTTTGTTTTTTGTTTTTTTTTTTTTTTTTCAGATATAATTCTCTGACAATATTTTTAAATTGCCATTTTCTAAAATGACAATTTAAGTATCTGTAAAACAATTTAAGTGTCCATAAAACGGTTCGGATTTTATAGAATTCCGAATTTTCTTGCAATATAGAAATTGTCGTTCTACCTTAAGTCAATTTTGACCAATTGAAGTGAAACTTTCTACGTAAAAAAACTAATATTGCTGCATTGTTAAAAATGTTTGCAAATTTACATTACCCGAAATTGTATTCGTCAACTGCTATATTACATTTAATGCACGAGTGTCATAAAATGCCAAATTTTTCTATTAAAATTTCTAATTTTCATAGGTTTTAGTCGAAAGTACCGTAATGTTACGTTTCACTTGAATATCAAATTTAATATACCAGTTTCTGTAAATGAACTTCCTTTCGTAAATTTTGTACGTGAACGAAATAATATTTAGTGATGCTAGATACATCATTTAGTAAAGATCGGGGAAAGGATTCGGATTAGATGGGATACGATATAGGATAATATTGGCTTAATAATAATGGCCATAAGTGGGCGGCCATTTCTGCTATTACTGGGCCAGTTGTATTCACCATTAGTGGTCAGCATTAGTCTCCAGCAATGGACCAGTTCATGGTATTCAGCACTGGCCCGATGTTACAATCCAGCAGTTATGCCAGTGCTGCGTCGTTACTGGGAGACTGCCTGCCAGTACCCGCCAGGTGCTGGGCCGATTGTAACAGAGTTGCCAGATTAGGGGATTTATCCCTACATTTTAGTGTTTTTTCGTCACATCAGGGGACAAACATGCGAAAAAAATATTTAGGGTTTTCCGAAATTCAGCCTTTTTATGAATTTAAAAACTCAAAATCTGATACCAGCATAAATAAATCAAACGAGCATTTATATTTCCAAATAAATAAATAAACCTAAACTTTTTCACTGCTTAGTTAATAATAAAAGAGGAACGACAATAATCTCGGAGCAGGATATATCAAGGTAACCTTGTAAATATACACATATAAATATATCTCTCTACACTGTAAAAAATGTTCGCGTTTTTCCAATACAAACGTGTATGAATTTTGTAAAATTTGGTATAGGTAATCGGAATTAATATGTTTGCATAGTAAATTTAATACAGATATATGAATTTTGATAATCCGGTGATTGGAAATTACAACGCATGATTATTAAATCATCATTCACTAAATTAGTATATGAAAATCAATATGAATTTTCGGAATTTTCGTATCCGATTTGAAATTTAATATACATTGTTTCGTTAAATGTAAGATCAAAGTTACTGAAACTACAGTTACTGGTATTGAAAAATACCAAGTAAAGTATTTGCAATTTTGTCTATATGGGTATATTACTTTATGAAAAATGTTTGCGATTTTGCTTCACAAAAGTGTGGGAAAATTACAAAACTCGCTATACGAAATAAACATTAATATAGTTGCATAGTAAATTTAGTATGCGTGTATGGATTTTACCAAACCGGTGATATAAAATTACAACACATGGTTACTAAATCAATCATTACTAAATTAGTACATGAAAATCAACATGAATTTTTGGAATTTTAGTGACTGATTTGAAATTTAATACACATTTTCCAATAACAAAAAAAAACCCGCACTAGATCGCTAACACTTACCACTTAGCATCGACTTCTGATAAATTACTCGAGATTTACAAAAAGATTCCGTTCATTCAAAAATTATGTTCACTTGAAAATATTTCCAACCCACTTTGCGCTCTGATTGCAATCAATCGAATATTTTGTTATGTCAATTATGAGTATGCTTCAGAGAATAATAGTTGTACAACTCTTATGTCATTTAGATATCCAAAATTACTAAGTCGTTGATAGCATAGTCGGTAGCGTGCGTGCGTGGTTAGATACTTAGGTAGGTAAGTCGTAGGTTCAAACCCGACTGTAAGCGAAAAATTTTCTGTGGCGAACACCATTATTCAACAATTTCTGATGACATAATTTGTGTGAAAAAATAATGTCCGACTAATATTTATATTTTTTAAAATTGTTTTTATGCCCATTATAAATTTCCAACACATGTGTGCTTGAATTTTCAGATACCGCTCATATGAAAATTCTACATTAAGGTTTATGAAATTTAATGCACAAGAAAGATTTTTTTACAGTGCTCGGATACCATTTGTGGATATTGTCAAATTTACATTAAATCCTAATAACGTTGAATTTTAATATTCCTCTAAAGTCATGACTTTTCATATACACATGTATAGAAATATTACAGTTCAATATTTCCGATTTTGAAATACCATATCTCAAAATTAAATTACGTATTTAAAATTTCATATACGGTATCTGCAAAAAAACTTCCAACACTTTTGTATTAATTTTAACACAGATTTTTTTTACAGTGTATATTATAAAAAGATTTCGTTTTCGCTGTGTCAAGAATCGAGGGACTTAGAAAAATTCAGCGCAAACCAGCGCAAGGAGGGGGCGGGGAGTCGTGAGGTACAGAGGAACGGGGTTTCTGAGGGCGCGGGGGTTTCCTGGGGGGCAGAGGAGGGGTTCCCGAGAGATAGAGGATTTTCAGGCGAGTGGTATCAAGTTAGCGATAGAATTGTAAAAAAAAGATACGAAATATTTAACCGAGGTTATATTACCGATAGTTCAAACGATGTCTAAACTGTTAAAAATACAAGTGAATTTAATATACAAAACGATATGAGATTTACGAAACGGGTATATGAATTTCATATTAATATACTTTCATAGTAAATTTAAGAATAGTATAAGAATTCTCCGATACTGGTACTTGAAAATTACAGTACGAGAGCATTGTCGTCTTCATTTTAATATACAAATATTGTATTTGTCAATGACGAATGCATCTGAAAATTAATATATGGTATATGCATCCGAGCTTCATATACGGTATATTAATTTAAAAAAAAAATTCTTTACAAAGTAGATATGAAATTACGAATCTGAAACCTATAACCTATACTCCAAGCGGATTGCCAGTGGCTCCTGGCGCTTGTGCGTGCCAAAGTTGAACTACAAATTGTTAGTATAAACAAGGACGTGGGAAAACACGTTTGCCGTATTAAATTATCCATTCTACAAATAATTGGTTCAACGGTTTAATTTAATAACCAAACCCACCGTTAAGGTTCTTAAGATGACCGTCAATTAACCGACACTTAAAAAAACACGGTTATTGAACATTGTTGACTTCGTGGGAGCTGTTTAAAGGATTTTTAGGGACATATAGGGCTATACGTGTACAGGAATACAAAACTATGAAGAATTGAGCAAGATTTTTCAATAATCACTCAAGTGTTATTTCGTCGTTGAGAGCAACTTCAGGGTCTCTCGCATATGAAATACGTCAACATACGGTACCGACGCAGAAAACGCACAAACAAGCGTTCACGATTGTGTGAATACGTTCAGGCAGCTGTCGTACGTAATATGCTCGAGGCGCATTTGGAATTTCCATCCTTATTCATTATTCATGATTTCCTTGCCTCCCGCGATCTTTTCAACTAGGTCTAATTTCTTACGTCAAGATGCTGATGACTGAATTGTCAAAATGGTTTATTCGGCAGATCATGGACCAACACCTGCCGACTATATTCTGTGATGTTTTGTTGACAATTCTGTGCTTTATTTGTATCTCAATATCTCCTCTTTTTCGCACTTGCTTGAGCACGAATTCTCGGGAATACACGATGTAATCATCCACGAGTCTGACCTCTGTCGATATGCAGCCTCCTTATCGCTAAAATGTTTTCGTCAGGATTTCGCATTATGCTTACATAGGCCCGAGCTACTATTAACCCAATGAAAGCAAAAACTATCGTCATTCGTCAAGTAACATTCGATCCGGTCGGTTGTACACGTAGTGTTCGACTTATTTTCCCGTGGTTCAAAAGTCTCTTAGCGCAAACTACTCAATCCAACGACTATTATACTCTAAAGTTTTACGTATAATAATTATAATAATTAGAAGCACCTATTTTTCGTATCAGTGCCTTTAAATCTGGAAGATGAGTGGAAGGAACGTGGATCTAATAGTCACTCCGCCTGCTACCAATCGCGGTAATATTATGACAAGTGTTGATGGAGGCAAATTTAATCAGGTCGGCTCACGTAAATTATCGGGAATATCGATCAATACCTTATCGCTATTAGCCGGAGAGAGCTATCAACAGTTCTTATCTTCGTCGGTACAAACTTTGGGCAATATCACATTTTCTAATCTACAGTAGAACCCCGATTAACAGGAATGGTATGGATAAAGTGATGAACGGATAACCCGCTTTTAGGGGGGCATACAAGGATTATATTAAAGTATCATAGGAACGACTTTATCTTTCATTTGTTACTGAACATAATTATGTGGATAAATTGATACGACTGTTGTCGTGGAGAAGAGAATTTAGTAGAAAATAAAAATATTTAAATTCGCAGTATTTATATTTCTTTCGTAACACTGATTGTTTCGTACCGATTAAGAGGAGTTCTATGGGATTCGTTTCTTAAAATTTATCAGCCATATTTTTAAAAATGGACGATATGTACAGAATTGAATTTACACTGAAAATTAATGTTTGTTTTATTTTTGCTGTATACTGTTAACAGTAATGTTCTTTAACTGCAGTTTATTTGTCTAATTGACGATCTTTTAGCAATATTATTCTTCGTACTGGAGAGTATGGGAAAGAATATATATTTAAAGTGCTTGAATTATAAAATGATAATTACCGAATTTTCTGTAAAAAAAAAAATAGTTGTAATCAAAAAACTATTGGCGGAAATAATTATTGATGTAAAAGTATTGCAATCGAAAGGAAAATCTGAACTCTCAAATATAATATAATATTATATGAAAAAAAAGTGCAAAGTTCATTTTTGGAACGCAGTCTGATTAAAAAATTATTATGCTATGGTCTGAGACATACAGACAAAATTACCAGCAAATCGACAGTAAACAACCCGAGCAGAAATTAATTCAAATTGCCTGAAGTACCATCCGGTCTGGATGAGGTATCGGTCAGGCATGCCTGTTGAGGCTAGCCAAATAAGGTCCCGGTCCTGTCCGGATCATGTATCGGTATAATATTTAAAAACTGGCTAGCCTGGACGGCCATTCCTGATCCGATTAGCTAAATGACGTCTCGACCCAGCCCGGATCATGCATAGGTACAACATCTCCAATGTGGTTAGACTAAAGTTTTCCATAGCACGCCGAGATCAGGCACTCCTGGTCGGGCTAGCCAGATGTGGCCCTGCTTTTGGCCAGAATATTTGAATATTCAAATTTGGTTGACTTAAAATATACACCACTTCCCATGTAGGAATTGCTATGAGGCTCAGTACTGGCTTAGTACCGTTTGCAGAACCGCCAATATTGGCAAATAATTCGGTGCCAGTGTGCGGTCAAATTTAAATCTGTATCGTGTTAATAACGTTTTGATAACACCTGACCGAGTCTTGGCGCCAACTTCGAACCGTTACTGACTACTAGATATGGCCCAATGTGGATAGTAAATGTCGGACCAGTTTCAGTGACAGTTAAGTTCCAGTTACGGCTAAAATAATAAAGAATATTAATTGAAAAATATTAATTTGAGCTTACTCAATCGAGTAATTCTGCATTTTTATTAGATATCTTTCTCTACTTCATGGTACATATTAATCGCTGAAAAAACATATTAAATTTTTTTTTTACATTGACGGGAATCGATCCTGGGATCCTCCGGATGGTGATCATATGATTATACAATTTTTTTGTCTATTTGAATATCGGTAATATGAAATATAAAGTGAAATTAGTACAATATAGTTAAAACTTTATAGATTTATATGATTGCGTCTGAAGTAATAAAATTAAAAACACATTCAGTTATTTTTCACGGCAATCGGTAATATCGAAAAGGGTACATTGTATCGTTTTTGCAATCTATAAACATATTCTACGAAGTTGCTTGTTTCATTGTTTACGCCAATTAGTTTATTATTATTTGGGTAGATGACCGTCTGACTGACCTGACGGTCAGTACTAGGATAGGTGACTACCTGGCTGACTCTGACGGTCGGTAGTTGGATAGGTGACCACCGGGATGACGCTAAAAGTTAATGCTTAGATAGGTGACCGCCTATGAACCTACGACCGCATCATGAGAACTGGAATGTTACATCTTTTCGCCAACAGGCTGATCCAGAATATCATACCGGTAATTTGCCTCTAGAAAAAAAATGCACCTAGCAGTAGATATGATTGGGCCGATGTGCTTTCGGTACTTGAACCACATTGATCCCCAATAATTTGCCACGTGTCGCCCCAGTACACATCAAGTACCGCCACGACTCTTGGCAATCAGTAGAAAATGTCATTTGACACAATATATTTTTCGGATGCAGACCCAACACTGTTTACCAGTACCAAAACAGAATTATTTGCCGGAATAGGATATATATACGGTCCAATATCGATGCCAAATTTGAGACCCGTGTTTATCATCCCACTACTGGTCTTGTAAAGATTTTGATTGGGGCGAGCGTTGGCACCGTACAGATAGGTTGGTGCTGGTTAAGTACTGGCATGAATTCTGGGCCGTAATACAGGCGTGTGGGCAGCTCTGGCAGAGTACTGGCAATTCCTACATGGGTTCAGACGAAATTATCAGAATACTGAAAGGGCATATCTGGCATTACTATTGTACAATAAATAAGAGACAGATGTTTTCAGTATAATGTCGTTGATTATTGGAAGACTATCGATGACAAATAGTTGTATTTTTATGTATGTGTCTCACACAATTATTCACGTATAAGGGAAATAGCATATATTTTTTTGGCGACTGCGTCACACTTATATCCAAAATTATCGTCTTGCGCTCAATTCATTCTGTCGTAAACATTTTCCGACGTAGCGATTTTTTTTACGCGCCACATTTTAAAAATTGATGAGTCGCATGGATATGTGTATACATAGATCTTTTGAAACTCCACACTGTTCCTTTTATTTTTATTCTGTTTTCGTCTTGAGGTTTGTATATATTTTGGATCTACAAGATTGTTCCATTATTCAAAACAACCCCATTATTTGGCGATTTATTTGAGATTATCAGACCTTTATATGTCAATTAGGTTAGCTAAAAAATAAAACGGTGAATAAACCTCCAATAATTAAACTGGCGTTATGCGTTTTATGTATATTAGACCTCATTTTTTACTATGGTCCAAATCTGGAGCCTGATCGTGGCCGGTTTAGTAGCCTGATCGCGGCCGGATTAGCAACCTAATAACGCCCGAATTTGAAGCATGATCATGGCCAGATCAGAAATGGCGTCACATGCCATATCAGGACCGGATAGATAGCCTTATTCGGGCCCGATTACTAATTAAGGAAAATCTGATGAGGCCCGGACCTCACCCACAACAAATTTCTGCTCGGGAACAAGTGATTCTGTACCGCGAAAATAAAAATCGTCGATTACCAAAAATTTATATTGAGTAAAATATGGATTGCCATCAGTGTTCGATAATAGTAGTTTTCGATACGAGTGCGACGAAACTTTTTCTCACGAGTGTGAGTATGAGTCGCCTTCGGCGAGTGCTGCAGTCTCACACTCGTTGAGAAAAAGTTTCTCGCATGAGTTCCGAACAAAATTTTACACTACCAGTGTGCGAAGTGCGATTTCGCGGCAGTGGCTCGATCCTACATATTCCAACTAAACACAGACGGTATTGAACATGGGCAACTGCATACAAATCAACTGGGCTCGTTACCACTTCGACACGGCAGAACTCGACACAGCAATAACTAGATACGGTGCAACTCGACACGGCAGAACTCGACACAGCACTAACTGGACACGGAAAAACTCGACACATCACCAACTGGACACAGCAAAACTCGACAAACTTTAGTTCGACACCGAAAGCCTGTCCAATGGCTCAATTGAACACAGACCTCATTGGACACAGAAGAGACGTTTGGTAATCCAGTTTTGTTCCAATTGGACACAGAGTCAAAAGGACGCACTCGTCAATTGCGTCTGTTCTTTTGGGTCTGTGTCCAATTGGAACAAAGCTGGATTACCGAACGTCTCGTCTGTGTCCAATGAGGTCTGTGTTTAATTGAGCCACTGGACAATCTTTCGGTGTCGAACTGATGTTTGTCGAGTTTTGCTGTGTCCAGTTGGTGATGTGTCAAGTTGCGTCGTGTCAAGTTAGTGCTGTGTCGAGTTCTGTTGTGTCGAGTTGCGTCGTGTCCAGTTAGTACTGTGTCGAGTTCTGCCGTGTTGAACTGGTAACGTGTCCAGTTGATTTGTATGCAGTTGCCCGTGTTCAATACCGTCGGTGTTGAGTTGGGATATGTAGGATCGAGCCACTGCCCATTTCGCACACGCGACGCGAAGCGGAGCGTGCGCGAAATCGCTCTTCGCGCACGGGTATGGCATAAAAGAATTTTTTAAACACCTGCGTGTGAAATTCGTTTTCTCGTGTCGAAGTGCTCGATTCTCACATTTTATGTGATTGGGTGTTCACAGTGCGCGAAATTCGTCGAACCGTGTGTGAAGTATACAAAGACTTTCACTTGTCTTGCTGTCAGCTTAACTTGAAAACGAAACTTCGCACGCAGATATTTAAAACAATAAAGTATGTGATAAGTACGCCGTAGGTGATTCTCGACTCGCGTGATTGCCATCCTCGATTCGCTCAGACGGCAAATTTCACACTCATCTCGAATCACCTACTTCGCGCACTTGCCGCACAATATACTATATTAACACTGATTTTGGGCGGATTTTAATGTGAAAAATGATTACACCGAATGTCAAATTTAAAAAGTAAAGATTGCACAACGAAATAAAGGTTGACTCAACCTCTCCGAGAGGTTATATATGGCGAATGGAACGAGGAGGTTGAGTCAAACTCACCACATGGTTGTCGGACTTTCTTCGATTCAAATGTTTCATGTGGTTGAGACAACCACAGCGCATTTATTGTAACTCTAACATTGTGTTCGCTTAGCCTATGCGCACTGTTGTATCAATCTCTAATCGATTGATTGGGACTATTGACACGGTTGGTTCAACTACACTCAAATTTAAATTAAATTGATTATATGTTTGAGCGAATCTAAAATAATAAAGAAAATTATTTTTTAAATATTAATTTGAGCTTATTCAATCGAGTAATCCTACATTTTTATTAGATATTATGACTTCCTCCTCATGATGGTACATATGTATCGCTGAAAAAACATATTTACTTTTTTTTACATTGACGCGAATCGAACCTGGAACCCTCCGGATGGTGTTGTTGCGCTGCACTTTAGCTCACTCGGCCATTCAGATCATATGATTATACAATTTTTTTTGTCTATTTAAATATCGGTAACATGATGAAGTTGCTTGTTTCGTTGTTTGATCGAATTCGTTCGTGAGTATTTGGGTGGATGACAGTCTGACTGTCCTGAGGGTCAGTACTAGGATGAGACCTGGCTGTCTCTGGCTGTCAGTAGTTGAATAGGTGACCACCGGGATGGCTGTAAAAATCAGTACTCGTATCTTCAGAAACGGGTTCCACACAAACGGACGTGAGGTTGAGTCAACCTATATTTCGTAGAAGCCAGTTACACAGATTCTTTCAAGAGCATAAAACAGTTCTTATAACCATTCCAATACAGTTGCTTCATACAAATCATTTTCCTGACCCGTATAGGGGCTCACAATTGGCCGAGCATTGGGCCGGTGCTGACGGCCAGCCTTTCAGCAACGGCGCGGCAATGGTAACCAGCACTGGTGCAGCACTGGCTTGACTGCTGGATGATAACTTCGGCCCAGTGCTGCATGCCATGTGCTGGTCTATTGCTGGCGACCAATACTGGCCAGCCGCGGTAGATACTACTGATCCAGTAACGGCAGAAAATGGCCGTCCATTAATCCTCGCCATCTATGGCCCATATATTTCTTATTCCTGGCACAATAGTGGCCAATGATCGCCGATAAACGTTCGCCGACGGTCATCAAAGCTATTGATAATATAGCAGAATAAACATTTAGTTATTATCAGTTAATTTCAGTTGAGCCAAATAAGTTTTGGTAACTATGATGAGACTTTACCGAGCTTCACACACACATTTAGTCTTAACGTGTCTATGTTTCGCAACTTTGACTGTAGCGTTTCGGAAACATTTTCCAATGAATTTTTAATAATATTTTCACTGTTGTATGAATCTTGCCTTTCAATAACGACGCTTTCATTGGGCGATACGTCTGTTGCATTGAGGTTATGTTCACTGTCACTTCTTCCGGGTCTTTCGCCGCTGTCACTGTCACTGTGATCACTACCATTTATTTTCTGTCGCTTTAAGGGAGGATCTTCTGCTTCGTTGATGCACTGATCATCTGAAACTTCGGTTCTTTTTTTTTAAATCTCGATTCTTTTCACCCGATAATAGGTGGACATATTGATCGTAAAATTTGACTCGTGATTTCCACCTCTCGCCCACCACGACTCACAGGATATTGTAGGAATTCATAGTACCGATGGCGCAATCATCGGCACCAGCAGTGGCCCAGTCGTGGAAAACGGCAGCAGCCCATGCTCGGTACAACTCTATCGGCCATCGCTGGTTGTCAGCAATGGGCCAGACGTGACAAAATGCTGGCAGTTTTTACTTGGTCGGGGCCGCGGGCCACTGCTGGCCCCAACTATGGCTCGATAGTCAACGAGTACTGGCTATCATCGGTTGCCAGTACTCGCCCAATCATTGGTCCCGTTGTAACTGCTGGCATTTCCTATACGGGGATTGGAATGACACACGGGATTGTCTCAACCACTCGTGACACGCGTATTAAGTACCAAAAAATTATGCCTTAACCCCTCGCGGGGTTATTCAACTGCACTGGCATTCGCTCAACAGCATCAATGTTCAGCCAAAACATTATTATATTGACGTTCAATTACATGGGGTAGTTCTCTAAAAAAAATGCATTGTATTGCTTCGACGAATGGGTACTTGTGTCAACCTCTATTTCTTTGAGCCAAAGTAATATTTGCCAATCACCGCGCGAGGTTGTCAGGATTTCAAGTTTTCTCTCAGTGTTTAAAGTTATAAACCCTGATACACTTATAGTTTTTATTGCTGGTATAGTGTTTCATACGAATTCCAAATCATTTTGTCCTGCGGAAGTGGAGAGCCACCGTAACTTTTAATGACATTAATATAAAAATGTTCGAGATGTAAATACGATCTGTCAAATTATCTTAGCGACAACAATAACAATAACAACAGTAACTTCATGATAAAAAGTTACCGCCAGTTGCAATGGTCATGAGAAAATCACGTGTTGCGAATACTTGATAGATATCTATGTATATTTTGAATTCAAGTGATATTAAGGTAGTTATGTCAAGAAAGCAAATCAAACTGATCTTTTGGCCTATGGTAAGTGAGCTTTACTTCTCCAAAATTTGGATGATTCTTACCGACAAATTGAATAAATAATGAATACTTGTAAATCGATCTTTTTACACGGCACTTACGGGAGTGTTAGCGAAATTAATCTTTCAATCGAGAATTAAGAGACAGTGGTACTTCCCCCACCACCACTCAAAATTTCGAAACCTGTTTTCTCCTAAACTACTCGACAGATACGGCTCAAATTTTGAAAGAATATGCGGAAATACGGCAGAATTGGGCTAAGCTTCTGGCTCCTCAATCGATTCAGTCGTTTTTTTGTGAGAATTAAAAGAAAAATAGTGAGACAGAGACAGAAAAAATAGAGAGACAGAGCTATGTGCGAGAAAGACAGACCTATAGGCGTTTAACATTGGGCGACGAAATTTCCGACGGTGTACCACATTCTCTTAACATAGTTAGATCAAAGATAGAGAAAAGATAAAAAGTATCGCGAATTCGAATTCGAATTATTTGCGAATTTTTACGTATCATAAAAAAATTAAGTTACGGGACACATGTTAAAGTAAACTAGATATCATCCGATTTTCAAGACGTACTAAAAAACGAAGACAAATTGTAATTGCGTTAACCTTATTGCAACCATTTTCACAAATTCTCGATTATTTTTGGTATTATCATTGTCACAGTCAAAATGCAATATGTAATAAATTATCGATGTCATATAGATGCTTCTGTTTATGATTCCGACGTACTGATATAACTACCTTAATATTGAGCTAAAACATACTAATGATAACATTTTTATATGAAAGTCCTTCTGTTGTCCACTCGATCCATATTAATCTATTGAATTTATTCATTCGCGATCGATATTCCTGACAATGCGTGCTAAGCTTGAAGAAATAAATGAAAGAAATATGAAAAAATCACGAAGACAAAGAGACAAGACTTTAAGTCCAGAAAGCATACCGTGACCGACATATTTTTTCCGAAATGCAGTATGTAGAGGAAGATTACCGAAAGACGCGAATCCGGAGGAGAGCCTGCAGCGAGCGATGGAGAGCCTCGCGCTTCAATTGCCAGCCGGAATGGGCGGTCTTAAGAGGAACGATCGAAGCGAGCACGACTTCGACAGCTATAATGAAGGCGTGCATGCCCTTCGTACGGACAAACGAGAACTGGGCCACAGGTACAATATATATGAAAAGCTTCGAAATGGAAGCCTCGACTATGCACTGTAAAAAATGTTTCAATGAAAATTAATATACCGGGCAATGCTGGTCACCTTAATTTTACATAAACTAGTGATTATATCGAACTTTTGTTTGCTCTGTCAGCTTATGTACAACATGATCAACTAATTTAATACTTCGTGCTGATTAAACCAAAACAAATAAAAAATCTAATGATTTTTAGATTATACACTCTTTTGCTTATAAGAATGGCCGTATTTAAAATAAGGATTTTGCGAAAGTTGCAGTTTTTAAAATCACATGTAACCGTTATCCATGTTTTTTTCGGTTCTTTAGCTTCAATTTCTCCATGTTATAAAGCTGACTCCGTAAATAAATATATTGAAATTTAATATAACAAATCTTCGAGTTTCTGCGGGTGACGATGATCACGAGCCCGAAGCAATGGTAGTCGCATTTATAATACGTATTCAGTTGAGTTAATGACTTAGAATGGACTAAGAATTGATTTATAGAAAGATATACATAGAAAATATGTATGTCAGTGAAGTTTGAAACGTTTCAAAGTTGCAACGGTTTCCCGGCGGCCAGCGCCCACAGTTGCCGATGAGGTTTTTAATTTTTTTCGTCTGGAAGGACGAAATTCGCCCTTTTTAGCAGAACTTTTTCTGATAGATTAAATTTTTCTGCTAATTTTAAAACTAGTTTTAAGTCACCTGAACCTGCGGAAGGCTTTCATTTTCGGAAAAAATCATAGCCTCTCAATTGACATTTATGAGTTTGTGATACTTTTTTTATGAAGAAATAAATGCGCCCTCTTGAGACCTACATTTTCGTATAGAATAGATTCTCCCGATCATTTTAAGGTACGATTCAAGTCACTAGAACCTGCGGAAGACCTTCGTTTCTGGAAAAATCAAAGCCTCTGTCGTAGTGGTTAGGAGATTATCATACTTTTTATGAGGATGGAAGAAATTCGCCGTCTTGAGACCAGCATTTTTAGATAGATTATTTAAGCTATGCTTAAATAATCTATCTCTTATTTAAGCTATGCTTAAATAATCTATCTCTTATTTAAGCTATGCTTAAATAATCTATCTCTTATTTAAGCTATGCTTAAATAATCTATCTTATGCTTATTTAAGCTAAAATATTATTTTTCTATAATTAGAAAAATAATATTTTGTATCTGAAAAAAAAAAACGGTCTGAAAAGAACGAGTTACTGCCTTGTTTATGAAAAATGTAATTTCACAGTGATAACCTCACATTCTCCGTTCGAATGCTATTTGACACTCGTGAGATAGGTAGTTCAGGACGACATTTGGTTTCGCAAAAACGAAGGTCTTCCGCAGGGTCTACAGACTTAGAAGATATCTTAAAAATTAAAAAAAAATTGATCTATCTAAAAATACTGGTCTCAAGACGGCGAATTTCTTCCATCCCCATAAAAAGTATGATAATCTCCTAACCATCACGCCAGAGGCTTTAATTTTTGCCAAAAACGAAGGTCTTCCACAGGTTCTAGTGACTTCAATCGTACCTTCAAATGACCGGGAGAATCTTTTCTATACGAAAATGTTGGTCTCAAGAGGGCGAATTCATTTCTTCATAAAAAAAGTATCAAAAACTCATAAACGTCATTTGCGAGGCTATGATTTTTTTCTGAAAATGAAAGCCTTCCGCAGGTTCCGGTGACTTAAAACTAGTTTTAGAATTAACTGAAAAATTTAATCTATCAGAAAAAGTTCTGCTAAAAAGGGCGAATTTCTTCCTTCCAGTCAAATAAAATTGAAAACCTCATCGGCAACTGTGGGCGCTGGCCGCCGGGAAACCGTTGCAACTTTGAAACGTTTCAAACTTCACTGACATAAATATTGTTACGACCGAGCGAATGAATAAGCCGGATATTTGTTTGTGGGGCGGATATTATTAATTACAAATAGTTCTCTTTATCTTTAACGCTTTTGTTCGCACGTCTGCTCGCAGTCAAAGTCCTGTCAAGACTTTCTTCTGTCACGTTTACTGTGTAGTATGTCAAGTATTCGTTTGTCGATCGTCATACCGTGTGTTCCTATAAGATCTAATCTCTATATTCATAACACTACTCCCCTCCTCCTAGAGTTGCCGCCCCGGCAACTACCTATCCACCCTATGATGTGCCATGGTCCATCATCCTAAAATCTGTCCATTTTTCTTTAACCTACACTGTTCTGACATTCGTCCATGTCCACAAGGGAAAACCATGGCCGGAAAAACCTTGGGAAGAGCAGTGTTCACAATTCTATATAGTTCCATTTTTTCCTATGTTCCGTCGTTATCAAGTCCACGCTAAATAAATTCATTTTGTCCTGTACTAAGTCCATTCGAATCAACTTTTAAGTATTTCATTCAATTCATTATTCTTTCTCTGTTTTCATTATTCTTCTCCAATTTTGTTGACATTCGAAAGGATTTGAGCAGGAAGGATTCTGGCCACTTCACAGTATCTTCAACTTTACCTGTGAAATACAAATTAATCGCGTAGACTTCCGCAAATACTAGCCACACTTGGGACACTACAATCTCAATGATTATTCTCTCTCCCTTTTTTTTAAATACTCATGTCGACATTTTCGACCTCGAAATCAATTCACCCGATTCATTCCACAATAAAACGACAAGTCTACATACAAGTATATCTGAAAATATTATTCTACACTAAATCATCGATCACTGTTCGAAACCTCTCATTGGCCAACAGTCCCTCGATCCGTAACTCTGGCTTTTCGTTACCCAGCAGTTACCATATAAACAGAATTCTCCGGAAACCCTCCAGGACGCTTTTCACCCAGCGGGAATCCAAAAAGCCGTCCAAGGCTCCAGCCAAGCAATTCTCTACACTTTTCAGATCCTTAACAACACTAATATTCTTATAGACCAATTATATTCTACCCGAACTACGACTCGACTGTACGATCATCTTAATCGTCTACCCGAGAGAGAAGAATCACTCAAATTTTAATCAATATACTTTTACAAATATCTCGATTGAAAACGATACATAATTTTAATTTGCCTGTGTCAGTCCTATGCAGCTCAATCCGTTCTTCCATCCATTTAGATTTGACTTCTTTTCTTGTCATCACGGAGCGTCATCGAGATCGGAATTTTTATTTCGCTTCTTCGTTGTGTGAGCCATCGCGGTCTCAATTTAATAAGAATCCTCTGTTTCGTGTCACTATCACTCGCGAACAACCGAAAAATATTCTCCATGGGATCGTCAAGCACTTCTGACACCAATGTTACGACCGAGCGAATGAATAAGCCGGATATTTGTTTGTGGGGCGGATATTATTAATTACAAATAGTTCTCTTTATCTTTAACGCTTTTGTTCGCACGTCTGCTCGCAGTCAAAGTCCTGTCAAGACTTTCTTCTGTCACGTTTACTGTGTAGTATGTCAAGTATTCGTTTGTCGATCGTCATACCGTGTGTTCCTATAAGATCTAATCTCTATATTCATAACAATATGTTCAATTTGATGGAGACTTCGGTGTTGGAATGAGGCTAGCAGTTCTAAGGTTCGAATTTCAATTATTCTATAAACCATAGATTGAAATTTGTATGTTCAATTACAGATGCTTCGCTGATTGTGTAAAATTCCGCTGTTGAGAGAAAATTAATCTTATGTTTCGTTATACATTTGAAAGTTGTATAAAAAAGGCGACCATAATTACCCGAATCTTTGGACAATGGCGATCAAATGCACAGGCTTTTATAATTCATGAAAAACTCAATTATTTAATCGGTTTCGCGACTTTCATGTTATTACTTTTCAGTAATAGTTGATGAAGTATCCAACAACTGTTCTTTTTTGGCAGAACAGGCGTTTTATTTACATAAAATAGAAATAATCCTTAGTGACTGCAAATCCCCCTTTCTCCCCTAAATTAACTTTAGAAAATAAATTGTCAAATCAAATTTGTCAATTTAGATACTCCTCCGTTAATTTTCTATCGAGTTACTGAAACTGAAAATGAACTTTTCAATACCAAACATATTAACTTCAGAATGCAAAAATGGAATTTAATAATAAATTAATATTATCTTGCACGATGTTTAAATATCAGACTCGTACACATAACTTGTAATGTTAATCCAAATTTTGCAAAAGCAATGTAAATAGATAAAAGCATTTTTTAAAAATTCATTTGTTGGTTTGTATTATTAATCACACCTTAATTAAATAAAGATTAAAGTATATTACAATTACAAAAAGACTCATTAATTTCGCTTTCCCTTTTAAAGCACATTATTTTAATATACAGTTCTATTAAATTTTCATGTTGCGTAACGAAATTTTAATATGCAAATATTGAATTTAAGACGAAACGCTTCATTTTCTATAGCAGTTTACATGAATTCTAATTGAATATACATGATTTGTATATTTTATATAATTTTGTATGTTAAACATGTTGCATACTTCGTAACATTTTTAACAGTGTAGATAAATAGAATGGAAATATGGGAATTTTGTAAAATAAAACAAACAAAATAATTCCAGGCAAACTATGTAAAAATTGCTATAAAAATCATTAGAAAGGATTAAATTTTAAATACTGGCGTGTGAATAAAAGCTTTCGATACAGGTGTATTAATTATGCTAAAGAGCATTCTCAGTGTAGTTTAGTGGAGAAACTGTATCCTGTCGTTGCATGTGGTAATCCGTTTCACTTAGAACACGGAGTGAAATTTTTGAGTTGTGACAACATAAAACGAGGACAAAAAAAATCGTTACGTTAGCCTAACAAAAAAATTACTCAGCCCAGCAAAAAGATATGTCAGCTGAACAAAAGATTTGTCAGCATAGCAAAACTGATTTGTTAGCCGAACAAAAGATTCGTCAGCCTAACGTAACAATTTTTGTTGTCCTCGTTTTATGTTGTCACAACACAGAAATTTCTCTCCGTAAACATACCCCTATCAAGCTAGCAGACGAAAGTCTCCAAATTGGATTCACTATATACCATAATTAGGGGCTTTTTAGGTGTTAATTTGGTACCCAATTGATAATTTTGGTGCTCCTTTAATATAGGCAGAAATGAAATTTGAAAAACCCTCTGCTAGCTTGATATCAAGCTAGCAGAGGTCTATTAGGATTACCGTTATCCGTAAAGTTTTTTCGGCAGGAATTAAGTGCTTTTAAAGTGCTTTCAGCCAGTATAACGTTCAACCCCGAAATTTATGTGGAAACATAATTTTTCGACAAAAATTCATTTACAGATAATGAAGAAATAAAAATAATCATAATAACTGGATTCAACGTTAACCAATATTAGGTGCTTTTAAGGTGCTTCTGAGCCGTCTTAAATTCGACCCTGAAATGTAACCGGAAATACTAGCTTTGTACAGAAACTAATTTATCAAGAATTTGAAATTCAAAATTATAGTAGCCGCCAAATTTCTCACATACCAAAATAAGGTGCTTTTTAGGTGCTTTCGTACCGTCAAAAATACAACCGTATAATCAAACTAGATATAATAGAATTGAATAATCATGTATTGATTCAGATATAGCAATTTGAAATGATCGTTAAAGTCGGATTATCCACCTACCAAAATTAGGTGCTTTATGGGTACTTTCGAACGGTCGAAGATTCAATCCCGAAACCAAAACGGAAATGTTGTTTTTATTTTTAACATTTTGTTCATCTTCTGATTCTTGAAGACAAAAAGAACTCACGAACGTGCGAGTGGAGCACTTAAATCGTACATTGCCGTAGTCGAAAGCACCTTAATCGTATTTGTTTTCGGAGTGAAGAAATTTTAACTTTTTAAATAATTCTGATGTTTCCAATGACGGGTTGGATTCTAAGCTCGCGGGGGAGAAGCATTTAAATCCTACCATCTATTTCTCGAAAGCACCTAAATTAAATGTCATTTTTGTCACAAGAAAATTCAAAATTTTGATTGTATCCATTTTTTCTATCAAGAATTTGAAATTCGAAATTATAGCAGCAGTCATATTTCTGACATACCAAAATTAGGTGCTTTTTAGGTGCTTTCGAACGATCTAAGATTTAATCCCGAAAACCAAACAGAAATGTTTCTATTAAAAACATTTGTTTCATCTTTTAATTCTTAAGGACAAAGAGCACTCAAGAACGTGCGTGTGGAGCACTTAAATCGTGCATTGCCTTACTTCGAAAGCACCTTAATCGTATTTGATTTCGGAATGAAGAAATTTTAACTTTTTAAATAATTCTGATGTTTCCAATAATGGGTTGAATTCTAAGATCGCGGGGAAGGAGCACTTAAATCCTACCATCTATTTCTCGAAAGCACCTAAATTGAATGTCATTTTTGTCACGAGAAAATTCCAAATTTTGATTATATCCATTTTTTCTATCAAGAATTTGAAATTCGAAATTATAACTGCAGCCATATTTCTGACATACCAAAATTAAGAGCTTTTTAGGTGCTGTCGAACGGTCGAAGATTCAATCCCGAAAAACAAACAGAAATGTTTCTATTAAAAATATTTGTTCCATCTTTTAATTGTTAAGGACAAAGAGCACTCACGAACGTGTGAGTGGAGCACTTTAATTTAAATATGCGTTTTTCGGAAGCACATTAATCGTATGTTATTTCAGAGTTAAATAATCCCAACTTTTGAATTAATCTGATGTTTCCAAGGATGGTATGGATTCTAACACCGCGGGGGCGGAGCATTTAAATCCTACTACCGATTTCTCGAAAGCACCTTTAAATTTAAGTGCATCGTCAAGATAAGATTGAGATAAATATATCAGCTCTTTGCACAGAGATAAACTACGATTTAGCTGCTTTTGAAAAACGCACAGTACTATTAAAGTACTCCACCGTCGTGTTCTCAAAAGACACCCTGCCATTAATGAAATTAGAAATAACACAAATATCTAGATTTTCTGCATCTGATTTTAACATTCAATTT
Organism: Ephialtes manifestator; assembly: GCA_963970395.1. Classification (NCBI taxonomy): domain Eukaryota; kingdom Metazoa; phylum Arthropoda; class Insecta; order Hymenoptera; family Ichneumonidae; genus Ephialtes; species Ephialtes manifestator. Next base: position 29,568,051 of record OZ019974.1, on the reverse strand, counting down.
AAGTGCTCCTCTCTTGCACACGTAAACGCAACTTCTCGATACAGAAAAAAGAAATAATCAAAATGTGGAATTTTCTTGTGACAAAAATGGGGTTCAAATTAGGTGCTTTCGAGAAATAGATAGTAGGATTTAAGTGCTCCTCCCCCGCGATCATAGAATCCAACCCATCATTGGGAACATCAGATTTTTAAAAAAAGTTTTAATGTCCTTACTCCGATATCAAATACGATTAAGATGCTTTCGAGTAAGGCAAAGTAGGATTTAAGTGCTTCCCTAGCACGTTCTTGAGTGCTCTTTGTCTTCAAGAATCAAATGATGAAACAAATGTTTTTAATAAAAACATTTCTGTTTGGTTTTCGGGATTGAATCTTCGACCGTTCGAAAGCAATTAAAAAGCACTTAGTTTTGGTATGTCAGAAATATGGCTGCTGCTATAATTTTGAATTTCAAATTCTTGATAGAAAAAATTGATATAATCAAAATTTGGAATTTTCTTGTGACAAAAATGACATTCAATTTAGGTACTTTCAAGAAATTGATGGTAGGATTTAAGTGCTCCTCCCCCGCGAGCTTAGAATCCAACCCATCATTGGAAACATCAGAATTATTTAAAAAGTTAAAATTTCTTCACTTCGAAAACAAATACGATTAAGATGCTTTCGACTAAGGCAATGTACGCTTTAAGTGCTCTACTCGCACGTTCGTGCGTGCTCTTTGTCTTCAAGAATCAGAAGATGAAAAAAATGTTAAAAATAAAAACAACATTTCCGTTTTGGTTTCGGGATTGAATCTTCGACCGTTCGAAAGCACCTAATTTTGGTAGGTGGATAATCCGACTTTAACGATAATTTCAAATTGCTATACCTGAATAAATACATGATTATTCAATTCTATTATATCTGGTTAGATTATACGGTTGAATTTTTGACGGTACGAAAGCATCTAAAAAGCATCTTATTTTGGTATGTGAGAAATTTGGCTGCTACTATAATTTTGAATTTCAAATTCTTGATAAATTAGTTTCTGTACAAAGCTAGTATTTCCGGTTAAATTTCAGGGTCGAATTTAAGACGGCTCAAAAGCACCTTAAAAGCACCTAATATTGGTTAATGTTGAATCCAGTTATTATGATTATTTTTATTTCTTCATTATCTATAAATGAATTTTTGTCTAAAAATTATGTTTCCAGATAGATTTAGGGGTTGAACGTTATACTGGCTGAAAGCACTTTAAAAGCACTTAATTCCTGCCGAAATTTTTTTACGGATAACGGTAATCCTAATAGACCTCTGCTAGCTTGATATCAAGCTGGCAGAGGGTTTTTCAAATTTCGTTTCTGCCTATATTAAAGGAGCACCAAAATTATCAATTGGGTACCAAATTAGCACCTAAAAAGCCCCTAATTATGGTATATAGTGAATCCAATTTGGAGACTTTCGTCTGCTACCTTGATAGGGGTCGTAAACATGCGCCTAGATTACGTGTACCTGCATCACAAGGATAATTCTGGCATGGTTTTCAATTTCCTCGAAGCAATTAATTATATCCGGCTAAGTATCTCAAACTACTTCTGTACTTCAACATGGCAGAACTTCAATCAAGATTCTCATTGCATCAACGCCGAAGACCGGTCGGATATATCCTTTTATTTTCCCATCGTGAATCATTATCTCGCATGGAATATTATTTACGTCGCGAAACATATGAGGCATTCCATGTGAAGCGGGCCACCCTGATTTTCAATGTTTATACAGTGGGTTCATAATTTTTTTTCCAGAGTGTATAGAGTTCCACGTACACATACCAGTTATTTCAGATTTTTGATCCCCATAGTTTTTCCACAATAAAATACGCTTTAGTTATTTTTATTTTTTTTCCTTTCGCTGCCGATTTAAAACTATCTATGACACAACAAAATTGTTCCGCGATAAAATGTAGGGTTTTGTGTACACTTTTTGATACAAATGTTTTCAAATTAACCTACATAAATTTTCAGGCCTTTTTTGGCAAAATAATGCCATATCATTTTTTTTTTCGTTGAGAGGGTCCATTTTTATTTTATTCAAAATTTCACAAAATTTCCGTTATAATGTTAAAAAACGACGAAAAAATCAACACGATGGCAAATTGATATCTTTACAATGTGAGACATTCTCTGTCACTTCAGCCACTTTTTTTTCGACCCTCTCAGATCTATCCCACAATTGGCCACATTTTAGTACCACTTAAAAGCAGTCTTTGTGAATTTTTTCTGATTTTTTAATTCATCCATTTAGGAAATGTATATTTTTTTGTTATTCATATAACTTCGATGGAGTAAATCTGACAAAAAAATCACACATACAAAAAAATGTTGTTTTTCACTTAACTTTGTATTGCAATATGTCTCATATTTTTATTCGTGTTGCAAAAGCTATTCACAGCAAAAGAAATGTTAAACTATTTTTTTCTACTCATTCCGACACCTTCAATATCACTGCCAATTTTGTACAAGCTACAGAGACATGTCAAAAACATACCAAAAAATTGGCATAGTGGGCATCGACTATTTGAAGGAGAAAATAAATATTTTCCAAAATTTTCGATCCAATAAATGGCTATAAGCACGAATAACTGTATGTAAACCCTGAAGGCCGTGTCGTCGTTACGCGTCAAGTAGCTCAGTGGATCGATTATTTGAGTGAATAACAAAAAATAAGTGAAATAAAAAAATATATAAAAATAAAAAAAGAATTAAATAAATTTAATTAATTTTCTTTCTTTTTTTAATCCTTCAAGTGGTCGATGCCCACTATACCAATTTTTTTTGTACGTTCTATACATGTCCCTACAGCTTATAAAAAATTGCAAGTAATATCGAAGGTGTCCGAATGAATGAAAAAAATTGTTTAACATTTTTTTTCTGAATATCACTTTTACAACACGAATAAAAATATGAGACCTATTGTATTACAAAATTGAGTGAAAACAACATTTTTTTGTATACGTATTTTTTTTGTCAGACTTACTCCATCGAAGTTATATGAATAATAAAAAAAAATACATTTCCCACATGGATTGTTTTAAAAATCTGAAAAAATTCACGAAGAGTGCTTTCAAGTGGTACTAAAATGTGTCCAATTATGGGATAGATCTGAGAGGGTCGAAAAAAAGTAGCTGAACTGACAGAGAATGCCTCATGTACGGCTCGGTTATTTGCTGAATCATACACAATTCACATGGTCACATTATGAAGATATGAATTGATCATCGCGCGAATTTTAGTGTAGTTAGTGGACATAATAACGGAAATTCTGTCAAATTTTGAGCAAAATCAAAATAGTCCTTCCCAACGAAAAAAATGGTATGACTTTGTATTGCCTAAAAGTGATTGAAAATGGATCTAGGCTAATTTGGAAATATTTTTATCAAAAAGTATACGTGAAATCCTACATTTTATCCGCGAACAATTTTGATGTGTCATGGATAGTTTTAAATAAATCAAAATTAAATAAATAAAAAAATTAAAATGAAAATAGAGTATTTTTTTTTCATTCCGCTGCAGATTTGTTTAAAACTATCCATGACACAACAAAATTGTTCAGGGATAAAATGTAGGATTTCATGTATACTTTTTGATAAAAATGTTTCCAAATTAGCCTTAATACATTTCCAATCACTTTTTGGCAATACAATACAATATTGCATTTTTGTTCGTTGGGAGGGACTATTTTGATTTTGCTCAAAAGTTGACAGAATTTCCGTTATTATGTGCTACACTAAAATTTGCGCGACGATTAATTCATACATTCATAATGTGAACATGTGAATTGTGTATGATTCAGTAAATAACCGAGCCGTACATTTTTTAACATTATGACGAAAATTCTGTGAAATTTTGAGTAAAATAAAAATGGTCCCTCTCAACGAAAAAAAATGATATGGCATTATTTTGCCAAAAAATGCCTGAAAATTTATGTAGGTTAATTTGGAAATATTTTTATCAAAAAGTATACGCGAAACCCTACATTTTATTCTGGAACAATTTTGTTGTGTCATAGATAGTTTTAAATCGGCAGCGAAAGGAAAAAAATAAAAAACACCGTATTTCATTGTGGAAAAACTATGGGCATCAAAAATCTGAAATAACTCGTATGTGTGCGGGGAGCTCTAAATACTCTGGAAAAAACCTGTTTTTTTAAATGGATTTTTACCACTATTTTTTGGAAATACTAGAATAAATTTTTCCGCCGGTGATGGGGCTCGAGCCTACAACCTTGGGGATTAGTAGTCCACGATCTTACCCACTCGGCTTTCCTCATCTTGGAAAATTTAGTGTCGAATTGTGTATATAAATTACTTGTTACAAATTACAACGGATGCCTACTATTTCCTGAGCCAATGTTGGTTCGTTCTTTGATTGATATTTGGCGATAGTTTGGCGCCGAATCTTAGATTAGGGACTGGCCCATTGACGACCCATTATTCTGTTGAGGCTTGGGCCTATCCTGACAGCCGAGTGTTGTCTGCTAATACTGGTCCAACACATAGACGGTTGTCCAAGAACGTCAAGAGATCGGCATTCCTACATGGGATGCCTGGCCAGAGGCTGTGCTGTTAATCGAGCCGACATCGGCCCAGATTAGAAATCTGATGCCTGGATGCTAAGCTTAGGCCACGCGTCACATTTTGGTGGATGGCCCATTGTAAATGTCAAGCATCCGCCGATACAGTTCAACGCCCAGCCAGGGCTGGGCCGCTGGTCAATTCTTACATCGGAGTTTTTAGAAGTTTCTTGCAAAAATAAAACAATAGTGAAAAATAAGGAAAATAATTTACCTCAATAAATTGAGTTATATACAATGATTTCGCCTTTTTAAACTAGAAACGATGGAATTGCTTAATATTCGTTCGTCAATTACGAAAAATGGTATAAGTTTTTATTATTTTGTTTTAATCCTACTTTAGTTAATTCTTTTGACGGAATGTCGACTACCAGTACTGAATCGATATTGCCGCGAAACGTAAATTTACGGTTAGCGCGTCAGTGTTGGCAAAATGTTGGCAGCTGACGTCACCAAAACGCTGGAGACCTTCGTGGTGCCAGCTACGGAGCCCAAAGTCGGCACAGTTATGGGTTGAAGGTTCGGACGTACTCCGCGTGTCGGGCAACGTATAGTAATCGTCCCAAATTTGCTTGATCACAGCAATTACCTATTCCTTAACAGTATATGTAAGTCGCTCGTAAGCATATATGGAGTGATGTGGTTCTGTGAAGATAACCTTATAGGGGCCGAGCACTGGGCCGCTGCTGGCGGCCAGCCTTCCAGCAATGGCGCGGCAATGGTAACCAGCACTGGTGCAGCACTGGCTTGACTGCTGGATGATAACTTCGGCCCAGTACTGGTAGTTGTGCACGGCCGGGTACTGGGGGCCAATGCGGCCCAGGAATGGTAACAAACACGGCCAGTATTGGGCAAGTAACGGCGGGAAATATTCAGTATAATCAATTTAGTAATTAATTATTAATTTAAAAAGATATATTTCCTACCGGACCGTCTCCAATAATTTTAATCATGTTATTCTATTATGATTTGAAACAAAAAAAAGGAAATTGTCCACGGATACAATTTTTTCGATAGGTTTTGGGAAAGTGATGTTGGCGGGATTTGAACCTACGACCTATACGACCTACCTAAACTACATAACTACCTAACCTGCACGCTAACCACTTGACCAAACCGACTATGTGGGTTTCTTATACTTTAAGTCCATAATAGTTGCATCTAGGATAACAATCACAGGGACATCAAATGGATTTGGATAAAATTTGGTACACGGATGTTTTTGAAGCCACTGATTAAAGAACTCAAATCTGAATTCAGAAATTCAAAATGCAGGATCCAATATGGCCGTCCAAATGACAATAAATTATATAATTTGTATGAAACACGAAACAGAGAGCCTTTTTGAATCCAATATGGCGGCTAATATATAAAAAGTGACTTCATTTTGATAAAATTGAGTACTCAGGCTTCTTAAGATAATTCATTATTAATCTAAACTCGAAAATAAAGGATAAAAAATGGCCAATACAAAAAATTTCAAGTGCAAAATCTTGTTTAAATGGTAGGGAAGGAAATATGTTTTTTATGCTGCTCGTCGTTAACGTGCCGATGGTGTGCGATATTGAGTTTATGTTAATCATTGGCATGAGGATAATGGCCCATGTCCGCCCACGACTGGCTGACATACGTGAGAAACGTATTGGACCTAAGATAATGTAAAATTTTGATTGTAAAATTTAACGCGTAATTTCCACCTCTCGCCCACCACAACTTGCAGGATATTATAGGAATTCATAGTACCGATGGCGCAATCATCGGCACCAGCAATGGCCCAGCCGTGGAAAACTGCAGCAGCCCATGCTCGGTACAAGTCTATCGGCCATCGTTGGTTGTCAGCAATGGGCCAGACGTGACAAAATGCTGGCAGTTTGTACTTGGTCGCGGCGTTGGTAGCCAGTACTCGCCCAATCATTGGCGCCGTTGTAACTGCTAGCATTTCCTATACGGGTATTGAGGAATACACTACTACATGTAGAACACTACGCGCAGTACAATCAATTACTGATACTTCGTGAGTTTTTTGCCGCCAGCTGGCGAATAAACACGACTTTTCTCGTAACAAAAAGAACTACGGCGATGCATATAAGGAGCAGAAATGCTGCCTGGAATTTATAGTTTTGGTCGTGTTGCCATATAAGTTGGTTTATAACTTTATGATATATTTACCTACTTTGGCTAGCGAGTTCCAGTTTTAACACAATAGTCAATGAAACAAGTTAAAAATTTATGATGGATTCTATACAAGTGTTTACTACTACATTTTTGACACGCTAACTTGCAAAGTATTAAATATATTTAACGGAACGCATAAAAAATCTTCCTATTACTAATTTTAGTATCATATTGAAAATAGTACTAAAAATTCACTAATTATTCCTATATAAAAAGGGAATACTTTCATACATATATGTCTAAGTAAAATCTCGGTAGGAAACATTAATATACGAATAATGTACATGTTACAAAAGCGAAATCGGAAAGACTACTATACACATTTTAAATGCTTCTACGTGCATAAGAGCAACAACGATAAACCACATGTGTCACTCAGTAGGCATACAAAGGATTTGAAACAAATTTGAAGTTTGAAGTTAATTGCTATGATACGATTTTATGACATTTTTAAAAATCCGCGCAGGTCAAACGGAAGACGCAAAATGTCTGACAACAGTATTTTTAATAATAAAATAACAAAATCTATGTATATTTTTAATATCAGACATACTGTGATAATACGATCTGACTTTTTTTTCTATACTAGAAATCATCCGCGCGCTGCGCGCGCGAGTAGAGTGTGTGTGTCGGTGCAGCGATCTTATTTAATACATATAATATATATAATCAGAATTCCCAAAAATTAAGAGATCTAACAAATTTTTCCAATAATTCCAAATCTTATCGGATCGGAAACTCTTTATAGATTTGACTCAAATTGATTACCAATTATTCTTTAACATTCTTTCAATTATAAATTAGGATTTAGCTTGATAACTTCAAATTTGCAAGGTCTGGAGCATTTCCGGACTTTAGAAAAAAATTTAAAGTCCCATCATTATATGGGACTTTACATTTTTAATAAAACAGTACGACCTCTTTGCTCAAAGAAATAAATACAGGATTTCCAATTCTGGAAACCTGGCGTGGATTTTCCTGAAAGTAACAGTCAACAAAGAGGTCTGATTTACTTGACTACAGAATTTCAATTCTCCCCGATCTCTTCGCTTATCATCTTATTCTCGATTGTTCTGTTGATCTGTATGTAGTGACTCCGCGTACGCCTGGTTTTGTTGCTGCCATAGAGACTACGTTGCACTTTGTCGTGCAACATCTTAAGCCTAGTTTAATATTCGCAATTAACACATAATCCGGAAAACCCGAAATATTGTAAAGTCAACCAACTTGGGAATTCAAACCTCGCGCGCCCGATATGCTTGACAAAACTGTCCGAAGAATTGCAACTGTCAAACGTGTTAAACACGAACTCGGTCTCGGTCTCGATCTGATCTCGCGCCAATTTGGACCAATCACAACGCGAATAACACGATGACAATAGACCAACTCGCACTTCGATAAAATCTCGCAACATACTTTTTAGAGAAGGATAGTAGAAATCACCCCCCACGGCCTTGCAAGACTTCTGAAGGTTACTACCCCCCTAATCGGATCTAGGGTCATCTAAACTATCGATTCTATATGGTTTTAAGGATAAAACCATATAACCAAGGATAAAAATCCTTGATGCGATGAGACATGGTTTTGTTCGTGGGCTCCCCGTCCTATAAATATTTGGATGCTTCAAATGCTACACCTTCATAATTCTATAACTTCAACATTTTTTCGAAATATTTAATCCCGGATAACTTAAAACATTCTTAACGTAGTAAGTAACTCAGGATCACGTAAAAACGAAAAAAAATCTTTAATCAGGATTTAGATAGACTTCACCCTTGGTATATTAAACTGTCAATCTAAACAAACTTTTACATGCATTCTGCGAATCCCCGGCACCAGTGGCTCCAAATGAGCAGTACGCTGGCATCCAGTCAGAAATTTTCTGCACAAAAACTTCATCGAAAATCGGGTCATGGTCGTAAAAGCTCGATGCCCATGACTCTGAGTCACATGACGTCGCACTTCCGTTGCGCTAATAGCTGGTACATAAGAAATTCCACGTTGTATTTCC
>OZ019974.1:29501507-29556561 GCA_963970395.1 Ephialtes manifestator | reverse complement strand
GAAGGGATGTTCCGATTTCATCGAAACTAGTCTTAATCAAGAGCCTTTAAATAGCCGTTAAATCACATACAGTTTTTAATTTAGCACCCCTTACATTTAACTTTTTTTTTCAGCTGTGGATGTTCTGAGTGACGGCGAAGCTGAAACATCCACAATTAAAAAAAAAATGATTAACTTAAGGGGCGCCGAATTCAGATGTGCGTGTGATTTAACGGCTATTTAAAGGCTTTCGATTAAGACTATTTTCGATCAAATCGGTTCACCCCTTCAGGAAATACCATCCCCTGAGCTTCGAAACTGATTCTCAAGATAGCACTTAGAGCCTAGGGGGTGATAGCTCGTGAAGGGATGTTCCGATTTCATCGAAATTAGTCTTAATCGAGAGCCTTTAAATAGCCGTTAAATCACATGCAGTTTTGAATTTGGCACCCCTTACATTTAACTTTTTTTTTCAGCTGTGGATGTTCTGAGTGACGGCGAAGCTGAAACATCCACAATTTAAAAAAAAGTGATTAACTTAAGGAGCACCGAATTGAAATGTGCGTGTGATTTAACGGCTATTTAAAGGCTTTCGATTAAGACTGTTTTCGATCAAATCGGAACCCCCCTTCAGGAAATACCATCCCCTGGGGTCCATAAATGGATTTTTCCAAGTATCTCGACGTAAGGGATGGGGCGGTAAAATCGGAAAGAGTGGAAATGTAGAGCTGTTAATGCAAAATGAATTTTAAGACTAATCACAATGCTCTAGCTATATTGTACGCCGCGTTATAATAATACTGGATAAGGGGGTTGTTTTTTTAGCGGAAAGGGATGGAGCGGTAAAATCGTTTGATACGGAAATGTTGAGCTATTAAATTAAGATGAATTTTAAGACTAGTCACAATGCTCTAGCTATATTGTACGCAACGTTATAATAATATTGGGTAAGGGGGTTGTTTTTTTAGCGGAAAGAGATGGAGCAGTAAAATCGTTTGGTACGGAAATGTTGAGCTGTTAAATTCAGATGAATTTTAAGACTAGTCACAATGTTCTAGATATATTGTACGCCGCGTTACAATAATATAGAATACGAGGGTGGCTTTTTAAACGGAAGGGGATGGAGCGGTAAAATCGGTTGGTACGGAAATATTAAGCTATTAAATTAAGATGAATTTTAAGACTAATCACAATGCTCTAGCTACATCGTACGCCACGTTACAATAATATAGGATATGGGGGTGGTTTTTTAACGGTAAGGGATGGAGCGGTAAAATCGGTGGGTATGGAAATATTAAGTAGTTAAATTTAGATGAATTTTAAGATCAATAGGAAGGTCCTAGCTTTGTTTTTGGTCGAGATCTTTTTAAAAAATCAATTTTTTCCTCCTGGGGGTGGTATCTCCCGAAGGGATGATCCGATCTTATCGAAACTAGTCTCATTCGAAAGCCTTTAAAGAGCCTTTAAATCACATGCACATTTTAATTCGGCGCCCCTTATATTTAACACTTTTTCAGTTGTTGATGTTCTAGCTTCGCCGGAAGCTAGAACTTCCACACGTTTCCGGCATAAGGGATGGAGCGGCAACATTTTTTTTTTTGGCACTTAAATAGCCTTTAAATAGCCTTGAATTCCTGTATAGGTTTTAAGTAAAAAAATCGCATGTGGATGTTCTAGCTTCTTTGACATGTCAGGTGCCGCTGCACCGTGTGTCAAGACCATACATTGTTATTTTGCAATGACCGCATCTGAGCCGATTGAATATTTTCCGCTTTGTTAACTTTTTCAACCTTCTTGTATGAAATTCTAATAAAAATATGTTTACAAAATTTTTCCAGACTTTTTCATTGAATTATTCAGTTTATGAATTTGCGCGTTTTCGTGATTTTCAGGGTCCCACATAAATAGACTTTTTTTTAACGAAACATAGTGACATTATTGTTTTTCCAATAGTCTAGAATGTCATCTTCAAAACTCCGTTTGAAATTTGAAAATCGGTTAACCGGTTGAATAGATAGAGTTTTTTGTTTAAAAAATGAGATTTTTTGTTTCTTAGACCTCAAATGAATTTTTCATTACCGAAATGTTAATTAAATCAAATGAATCTTATACCGTTCTCTTCCTTATACACGGAGAAAAAAAAGTAGTTGGGTACACCCAAGAAGTAGTTGCATGGACTCACTTTTCGTAAGTCCATACAACCTCGAATTTTGTGAGTTGAGACAACTGCTTTTAGTTAGTTGTATAGGCTGGGTTGCAGTGACCATCTATTAGAGTTGTATGCAACCCACCGGTTACTTGGCACAACTAACTTCCCAAACAGAACACGATTTGACCCGGCTATCGGTAGAAATTGTGCGTATTTATTAAAAATGCAATGAATTGATATGTAGTCGATAAAATTAATGCGGTTTGACGTTATGCTTTATGAAACTGATACAGTTTGGGGTTACAGTTGATATGGTTAATTCAATTTGAGATTACAAGTGATAAAATTAAGACGGTGTGAGGTTATAGTGTTCGATGTCTTATTTCATCTGTCGAAGAGTGCATTCTAAGATGAATGTGGCATCCTGTCTATCGATAGCATTTCTTTGCAAAAAAGTCTATCGATAGACAGCATCTTCTTGCAAAAAAAGGCTATCGATAGCATTTTTTTGCAAAAAATGTCTATGTCTAATAGTGATACGAAACTTCACGAAAATAGGCGTTCGCCACACTTCGGTTATCACACACGCTTCGATTAAAAGAAAAATATTTGGCTGCGAGTGCTCCTTGCGTTGGTTTAAAGTGGTTGCGCGGTCTCACTGATTAGTTGGGCGAACTCACTTTTCGATGTCACGACAACTATTCGAGATTGTTATAGGCACCGAGTAAATCGTTGTAGCAACTCATTTCTGGCCAACTCATTAAAGCTGTGTTGGCCCAACTACTCTTTTTTCTCCGTGTAAACAAACGAAAAAATGAATGTACAATAAAGTCCATTTATGTTCATAGGACCGTTTTTATCACCAAGAAAAGGGTGGGGTGTGTCACACCCCAGTCATGAGTGTCAAGGCAAAAGAATTAGTCATGTGGCGTGGGGTTAATATCTTTCTCGCATGAAAACATAAGCATTGACTGCAAAAAATCGCCACACGGAGCAAAACTGCTGATACATCAAGAATTTCGTTGACTAAATAAGGTTTCGTTATCCTGTAGTAAATTAGTTAAGGTAACAAAAATTCTCACTTTGCCAGCATATTTTTTTCCGTGCGGGTGCCAAAAGTTTTACGTCGCGTGTGTGAACTACTTCTGGAATATCTCCGTTCGGCCTTCCATTTATTATTAGATTCCTTTCATTCGAGATTTCTCAGCGAACACGTCGCGTACGATGTGGTACGTGTGTCATCCACGTCCTGCACATCTTGGAAAAAATCAGCTACGTAGGAGAAGTTGTGCGAATGCTGCGTCGAGATTCCTATGAATCTTCAGAGATCTACACATTGTTTTTACTGTCATCTGTCTATACTCAAATATATTCAGTTAGAATTTTTTCTTGTTCAATCTAATAATAATAATTTTTGTTTACTACGCATTTATTTATCTTTACGGCGGCCAGATCACGGTCTCTCCAGTTGGCGGTGTCGAAATACTTCTTAATCATTGTATAATCCTCTCTTAAAAAAGACATGACACTACAGATGCGTTGTGTTATATAGTCACGCTGTAACCATCAATTGACTGATTGTGACCGTCATAACACATCACTATATGTTGTTATTTTAAAACTATAATTCCCAAAAATAACTGTACTGCAAATCCATATTTTTTTGCTTAATGGGCATTTGTAACTCTGATCAAAAGTAGAAATAAATCGAAATTCTGAAGCCTGTTTATAAGCCTCCGGATTGGCCAGTGATGATGGTGATGTCGCTGAGCTAGCTTTATTCGTATATGTCATAGTTGTCATGAGCGCTGTAGAGCCGCGTACAGTGAAAAAATAATTGGACACAACGGAAATTTGTTTGTCTCAACCTTTTCGTTAGGTTAGATACGGCGAAACGGGTAAGGAGGTTGACTCGATCATTCCAATACACGGCGAAACGAAATGAGTTCACTGTTAGAAAAGATTGTAAGTTTTTATTCATAAACTCGTCATCGAAATTAAATATACAATTGTGGTATAAAATTCGTGTACTTTTCAAGTAAACTTAAGCAAATTATTAAAATTCAAGTACTTTTACTGTAAAATTAAACTTAATTATTGAATGTGCTGTACCATACATTAATTTTACATTACACTTGTATACTAAATTCAATATACTAGTTTATGAATAAAAACTTCCGGCAAAAACACTAAATTCCAAGTAGATTTTTTTTACAGTGTTGCCATAATCAAAATATCGGTTGACACAACCAACCCATTTTCGGAATTCCCCTAGAATTCTGTGTTTTACCCAGAATTCTGTGTTTTACCCAGAATTCTAGGCGAAAAATAAATATAATAGAACATTAAAAATGGACCGAAAATAGTCGCATATGATGACCAAATTAATATTATCAATTTGCGGTCACTGCCTATAATATAGTGAAAAGGAAAATTCAAGATAAAGGTCGGATGTAACGAAATTAGGGTGACCGGTATTGTCCGGTGACCGCACGGAAAGAAATGTTTGGTTGTGACAACTACGTTTCCCATTTGCTGTACACAATGTCACAAAAATTAGTTGCCTCAACCATATCGAATAGTAACCTCAACTATTCACAGTTAGTTCTCGCGAGATTAGTGAGGTTAACCAATCCAATCGTTGGGACTACCAGTCGAATAGTTGGGACTACCTTTCGAATCGTCGGTATTACCATTCGAATTTTTGGCACTACCATTTGAGTTGTAAGGGAAATAGAATAATGATTGGTTGTTTCAACTCATTTTTTGGTTATGGCAACTAATCTTTTCTTTCAGTGCGCACTTACCCCCTATATGATAATAGTATATTACGATACGAGTGCGATCACACTTTTTCTCACGAGTTGAGAAAAAGTTTCTCGTACAAGTTTCGTACACAACTTTATGTTACTAGTGCGAGAAGTGCGACTTCTCGCACCGAGTGGCATAAACATCTATTCCGTATCCAATAGCCACAACAATGCAAATTGAGAATGTCATGACATTTCTTATATGGAATTCTTAGTTTCCATATTTCGTTTTATGCCTTAAGGGATAACACCATTCCAGTTACACATAATTTTGACGATTTTTTGTGGATAAATAATAAGTGAAAGGAAAAATTCGTTATTATACAGTTATTGAACTGTATATATATATTTTTTTTTCTTTTAAACGGCGAACCCATGGGATCCAATCATACACGGAGAGAAATGGAACCGCGAATATAGCTGCCACTCGCAGAAAATATTATACGGCGGTGACACGGACTCTACTGTAAAAGCTCATATAAACAACTTACAGCTTACGATACGTATAGTAATCGTCCCAAATTTGCTTGATTACAACAATGACTTATTCCTCAACAGTATAGTAATCCATTGTATATGTATCTTTTTGAAAGCTGAAAATATTATACTAATCTTCATTTACATGGGACTTATTACCGTCGATTAGTATTAATTTCCTATTCTGCTTTGGGATTATCAACATATAGTGATTTTTTCGATTCACAAATAAGAACGTGCCCGTATAGGGGCTCACAATTGGCCGAGCATTGGGCCGGTGCTGACGGCCAGCCTTCCAGCAACGGCGCGGCAATGGTAACCAGCACTGGTGCAGCACTGGCTTGACTACTGGATGATAACTTCGGCCCAGTACTGGTAGTTGTGCACGGCCGGGTACTGGGGGCCAATGCGGCCCGGGAATGGTAACAAACACGGCCAGTATTGGGCAAGTAACGGCGGGAAATATTCAGTATAATCAATTTAGTAATTAATTATTAATTTAAAAAGATATATTTCCTACCGGACCGTCTCCAATAATTTTAATCATGTTATTCTATTATCATATGAAAAAAAAGGAAATTGTCCACGGATACAATTTTTTCGATAGCTTTCGGGAAAGTGATGTTGGCGGGATTTGAACCTACGACCTATACGACCTACCTAAACTACATAACTACCTAACCTGCACGCTAACCACTAGACCAAACCGACTATGTGGGTTTCTTATACTTTAACTCCATAATAGTTGCATCTAGGATAACAATCACAGGCACATCAGATGGATTTGAATAAAATTTGGTACACGGATGTTTTTGAAGCCACTGATTAAAGAACTCAAATGTGAATTCAGAAATTCAAAATGGAGGATCCAATATGGCCGTCCAAATGACAATAAATTATATAATTTGTATGAAACACGAAACAGAGAGCCTTTTTGAATCCAATATGGCGGCTAATATATAAAAAGTGACTTCATTTTGATAAAATTGAGTACTCAGGCTTCTTAAGATAATTCATTACTAATCTAAACTCGAAAATAAAGGATAAAAAATGGACGATACAAAAAATTTCAAGTGCAAAATCTTGTTTAAATGGTAGGGAAGGAAATATGTTTTTTATGCTGGTCGTTGCTAACGTGCCGACGGTGCGCGATATTGAGTTTATGTTAATCATTGGCATGAGGGTAATGGCCCATGTCTGCCCACGACTGGCAGACATACGTGAGAACCGTATTGGACCTAAGACAATGTAAAATTTTGATTGTAAAATTTGACGCGTAATTTCCACATCTCGACCACCACGACTTGCAGGATATTGTAGGAATTCATAGTACCGATACCGCAATCATCGGCACCAGCAATGGCCCAGCCGTGGAGAACTGCAGCAGCCCATGCTCGGTACAAGTCTATCGGCCATCGCTGGTTGTGAGCAATGGGCCAGACGTGACAAAATACTGGCAGTTTTTACTTGGTCGCAGCCGCGGGCCACTGCTGGCCCCAACGATGGCTTGATAGTCAACCAGTACTGGCTATCATCGGTTGGTAGCCAGTACTCGCCCAATCATTGGCCCCGTTGTAACTGCTGGCATTTCCTATACGGGTGGTTAATGATGACGTCGCGAATTTATTCATCCACTACATATGTAAAATTGACCGAATATCATACGTTTGCTTTTTGAGGTTCTTTTTAAGTCTTTCCTTTCTTCAAAAGTGCTGGGTCGTTACTATTTTATAACGACCCGAAGAGAGCAACAAAAAATCGATATATTGCCCTGCGGTATAATGCCACAGGACTAATCGGTATGAAACCTCCCCGCTTATATGCCCCTCCGTAGTCACTTCCATTTACGAGAATCGGTACACGAATTCGCCATCTAGCGACAGCACAAGAAAGTAGGACTGTGAATTATGAGAATCTAGATTGTATAAGAAATGTTGTAATTACTATACACCATAAGAAACATTGACATGCCATCCCGAGCAAAAATGGAAGTATGAAAACAGTATTTCCCAAATATTAAAAGTGTCTTGAATAATAGTATGCCAAGGCTGGCGTAGTGGAATAAGACATACGGAATAATATTTCGCCCAAATAAAGAAGGTATTAAAACAGTATTGAAAATCTTTCCAAAAGTGAAAAGTCTTAAGTGTGATCTATTGGACTGAATAATAGTACAGAATATTGCACCGTTTTATTAGTTTTTATGGTCCAGGTCGATATCTACATAACTTCCGGTGTCCAGATCGATATTTCCATGGCTTTCGGTGTCCAGGTCGATATCTCCATGGCTTTTAATATCCAGGTACGTATTTCCATGGTCATATCGAACTGGTCACTGGAATCCGTGGAGATATCGGCCTGGACACGGAAAGCCATGGAAATATCGATCTGGACACCGGAAGTTATGTAGATATCGACCTGGACCATAAAAACTAATAAAATGGTGCAATATTCTTTACTATTATTCAGTCCAATAGATCACACTTAAGACTTTTCACACTTCCATTTTTGCTCGGGATGACATGTCCATATTTCTTATGGTGTATAGTAATTACAACATTTCTTATACAATCTAGGTTCTCATAATTCACAGTCCTACTTTCTTGTGCTGTCTTGTGTTTTGAGGTTCTGGAAAAGAACCTCAAAAAACAAACGTATGATGTTCGGTCAATTTTACATATGTAGTGAATGAATAAATTCACGACGTCATCATTAACCACCCGTATAGGAAATGCCAGCAGTTACAACGGGGCCAATGATTGGGCGAGTACTGGCTACCAACCGATGATAGCCAGTACTGGTTGACTATCAAGCCATCGTTGGGGCCAGCAGTGGCCCGCGGCTGCGACCAAGTAAAAACTGCCAGTATTTTGTCACGTCTGGCCCATTGCTCACAACCAGCGATGGCCGATAGACTTGTACCGAGCATGGGCTGCTGCAGTTCTCCACGGCTGGGCCATTGCTGGTGCCGATGATTGCGGCATCGGTACTATGAATTCCTACAATATCCTGCAAGTCTTGGTGGGCGAGATGTGGAAATTACGCGTCAAATTTTACAATCAAAATTTTACATTGTCTTAGGTCCAATACGGTTCTCACGTATGTCTGCCAGTCGTGGGCAGACATGGGCCTTTACCCTCATGCCAATGATTAACATAAACTCAATATCGCGCACCGTCGGCACGTTAGCGACGACCAGCATAAAAAACATATTTCCTTCCCTACCATTTAAACAAGATTTTGTACTTGAAATTTTTTGTATCGGCCATTTTTTATCCTTTATTTTCGAGTTTAGATTAGTAATGAATTATCTTAAGAAGCCTGAGTACTCAATTTTATCAAAATGAAATCACTTTTTATATATTAGCCGCCATATCGGATTCAAAAAGGCTCTCTGTTTCGTGTTTCATACAAATTATATAATTTATTGTCATTTGGACGGCCATATTGGATCCTCCATTTTGAATTTCTGAATTCAGATTTGAGTTCTTTAATCAGTGGCTTCAAAAACATCCGTGTACCAAATTTTATTCAAATCCATCTGATGTCCCTGTGATTGTTATCCTAGATGCAACTATTATGGAGTTAAAGTATAAGAAACCCACATAGTCGGTTTGGTCTAGTGGTTAGCGTGCAGGTTAGGTAGTTATGTAGTTTAGGTAGGTCGTATAGGTCGTAGGTTCAAATCCCGCCAACATCACTTTCCCGAAAGCTATCGAAAAAATTGTATCCGTGGACAATTTCCTTTTTTTTTTCAAATGATAATAGAATAACATGATTAAAATTATTGGAGACGGTCCGGTAGGAAATATATCTTTTTAAATGAATAATTAATTACTAAATTGATTATACTGAATATTTTCCGCCGTTACTTGCCCAATACTGGCCGTGTTTGTTACCATTACCGGGCCGCATTGGCCTCCAGTACCCGGCCGTGCACAACTACCAGTACTGGGCCGAAGTTATCATCCAGCAGTCAAGCCAGTGCTGCACCAGTGCTGCACCGAAATCCATGGAGATATCGACCTGGACACCGAAAGCCATGGAGATATCGACCGGGACACCGAAAGCCATGGAAATATCGATCTGAACACCGGAAGCCATGTAGATATCGACCTGGACCATAAAAACTAATAAAACGGTGCAATATTCTTTACTATTATTCAGTCCAATAGATCACACTTAAGCCTTTCCACTTTTGGAAAGATTTTCAATACTGTTTTAATACCTTCTTTATTTGGACGAAATATTATTCCGCTTGTCTTATTCCACTACGCCAGCCTTGGCATACTATTATTCAAGACACTTTTAATATTTGGGCAATACTGTTTTCATACTTCCATTTTTGCGTGGGATATTTATATGGCAATCAAACCCAGAGATCATTTGGTGAGTTTACAGCCGCTAGATCAGCTAAAGAGCAGTCTTCTCGTCCAAAAGGGTCTTTCGTGGGACAGCGAAGACATGGCAGTGAAGCCGCCCAATATTTGTATTTTTGGTCGATTTGTCATATGATAAGTTACAAATCTGACTTATCGACCTACTTTGGCTAGCGTGTTGCAATTTCAACACAACTGTCGGAAAAACAAAATTAAATTACAAAACATGAAGGCGTCTTTAAAAATGTTCACATTTTTAATACACTGACTTACAAAGCATATTAAATACATTTCCTCTTCCTTCCCTTAAATAAATTTAAGGGAACGCATAAAAAATCCTTCCATAATTAATTCCAGTATCGTATTGAAAATAGTACGAAAAATTTACTAATTGTTCCTATATAAAAAGGGAATACTATCATACGTATAAGTAAAATGTCGGTTGGAAACATTAATATAAGAATAATGAGCGTGGTACTAAAGCAAAATCGGAAAGATTACAATACACATTGTGAAAATTTCTACGTGTATAGGAACAACTTTGATAAAGCCCTTGTGTCACCGCGGTACGCACTTTATAGTAATTAACAACAGAAACCCGCGTAGCTACACACAGACTTTTCTCTCCGTGTAGACCATTACTTTTCGGTTGACGCTCAAACGGGCGAACAGTTGTCTCGTACATGATGAACCCTAGAAAAAAAACCACAGTTTTTCTTCAAGTACATATTAGTGGGCGTGGTAGTATGTAGGGATTTTTGTAAAATCAGATAAAAAATGGTGCACATTTGAAAAAATCAGAATCGAAAGTGTTTTTTTTTTTTTCAAATATGCACAATTTTTAAGAAATTTGTTATAAAAAAATCCTTACGTACTATTTGGTTCATCATGTACGAGAAAACTACCCGCTCATTTGAGCGTCAACGAAAAAGTAACACCCTACCACGGGCTACCATCGCCGGCATTCTGAATTTTTTTTTTGCAGTTCAAAAATTGTATAATAAAGTTCTTTAAATGAATTTTTCATCTCGCTTACTATTTACCCACGAAAAATCGTCAAATATAGGTCTACCTGGAGAGGTGTTACCCTTTAATAACGAAAATCGGCAATCTGTATAATCATTCTCAGCTGGATGAACATTTTATCACTAAAAATGATAAAAAGTGGCACTTGCGCAAGAGTATTAAAAAAATCTCTACAAAGCGGCGCAATGAATTTCAAAGACTTATTTATAGTGACGAGAAATTGGCAGGAAATCCTGGCCGCTAGACGAATTAATTAGTTGATGTCGTGTGTGCGCGGTGGTCAGATGGTTAACAAGTTCCCGCAAGACTGTATGAGTATTTTTCATTCACACCGACATTGCCCTCGGTTGTTGGAGTGAGCTTGAACACCGGCGTTTATCAATCAATAGTGGCTATAGGCGTGGAAATTCACTCGGTGGCAACGAGCCCGGGAGGAAAGTAAATATCTCAATTAGAAGGGAAAGGAATGTCGAAATAAATAATAATCATCGAGTGTCCCGTTGAGAAATTCGTAGGTGAAACTCTCAGCCAACGTTGCAATCCATTCCCTTTAAACGCTTACGCGGAGATGTTCACGTTATACGCTATATCTATGGGGCATTCGAGGTCAAATCATCAGGGTCATGAACTTTGCAGATTTTTTTTTTCTTTTAGTATGTTAATTGGAGATTAAAATAAAACTCCATATTTAATTTTCAGTTTTTTTTTCTCTTCATTCGTTTGATCACGATAATCAATCATAAATGTTACTAAAAAATACCTTGTTGACGATGTTTTTTAAAACGAAAATAAATGAAAGTAGAATTTCGATTAAGCTTCATTCTATTTATTGATGTTTTTAACTAATTAAAAAATAATAAACTTGAAAATTGGAACGTACTCCAATTTTCAGGAAATAGCATAAAATAAAATAGAACTTAATAGTTTTACATGCTCTGTATACGTTTTGAGGAGGTAAGAGTGATACAGCTATTAGCAAAGAATACTATGGGAAATTATAAATACCTCATTGGCTAAATTTAAAAAAAATTAAAAAATAAAAACAAGCTAGAAATATCCAATTGATATTTCTTGTGAGTTCTCAACTGATTATACATATTAACTAACGAGTACGAATTTGTCAAGGGAAAGGGTATTGAAATTTATAAATAGGCAAAAGTCCCTGTTTTTAATTTTTGTAATTTAATTTCTTTGCTGCTATCATAGATTTGTTTCTATCTTCATTCAGGATAATCTGAAAAAAATGTATCTGACAACAAATAGTGAACTGTAAAAAAGATGTAAAAATATGTCAACGTAGTTTTTCAGTAATCAGTATTGTTGGTTTTTAGAAAAATTATGTAGCATTTTTTTACGTAAAAAAATACGAGGTTTGTGGCTCTTGGAATTTGGACTAAAATGCCCCATATATGCATATGCTATATGTATATACCCTTGTTTATTCCGCATTCGAGACTTCCACTTGGACTTGTCACGTTTGCGCACTAATTGGTCACGAAAATGCCAGCTCGGTGTGGCCTCGCAAATTCGAGCCCGGCTCTTACATACACGCCACACTCGTCTCACGCCAAGTTTCGAAAATATCTTCACCTTCGTTTCCACAATACACGTATATATGGGGCGTTCCATACCGTGTCGACCTGGGTCTGACCATTGACCACTCGTATTGGGCCTCAATTTTTTAGTGATTGACATAACCCCTTACAACACTCATTTTATTTTTTTCAATTTTAGAATTTTCTAACATTTTTTAGAACAAAAATATCGGTCGCCATACTTAAAAAATTACAAAATTCTGAAAAACCTTTAATTTTTAAAAAAGGTCTTCTATTTTTTTCGAGACCTTTTTTCGAAAAAAAAAAGTGGAACAAAATTAGGAAAAATAGAAAGTTGACGACGGGCGGTAGCTAGAACAATTTTATACGCGACACATGATTGTTGAGAATTTTTGGAGGTGTTTCCTAAGGTATACACTGGAAAAAATTTGAAAAAATATATAGGTATTTCATTATTATTATTTTTTTTTTTACTCCCACCCGGTAGAATTGGAGGTTTTGTACAGTAAATGAATCTCACGGAAGGAGGTTCATGGATAAAAAAATGTTAAGAGGTGCCTCATTCGACAACTATACCTAAAAATGAGGCAACTGTAAATCTTCATCGTCAGCGGCCTGCTTTGGTGAGATGTTTCCTTCGATTAAAAATAATCTTTCAATGAGATAGGAGCATAATTTTTCAGTCATCCAGAGATTTTACAGGGTCCCTCAATGAAGCACGTAGAATAACTGATAATTGAGGCCAACTAACGACCAAAGAAAAAAAAGAATTGGTGATTATTGCGGCCTACTTCGAGAGGTCTAGGGTTAGACCCAGGTCGAAACGGTACGGATTACCCCATATGCTTATAGCTTATCGAAAAAAAATGGGCTACAGCGAACGTTTTGCAGCGCGCTAACCATGATCTCAAAACAAAAATTGTACGCCAAGTGAAAAAAGGCATACAAAAAAATAATTTAAAAAAAAATTGCTCACAAACAAAATCTCTTGCAAAAATATTAAACCAAATCCCATATATTAGCCAAGTAAAACTCGCTACAAAAATAAACTTGGCGTGCCAGCGACTAGCTCCCGTACATAGTCCATTGAAGTAAGTGCGGGAGAAAACAATTCCTATTGATATTTCGAGTTTCATAATATCGGAACTGCAGCGTGAGCTCGAGTTGCATATTGTACCTTACTTATTACTTTTGTCTAATTTATCAGTCAGTACCTCTACTTTCTTTTCACCTCATTTAATCTAATATCTTGATATATATAAATCTTTGAAAGATTGTTGTTCGTACTATCGCGGGCCTCGCCCCCGGAACCCGCTACCGGGGCTTCCCCCGTGGACCCTGCTACTTTGAGAATCCCCTCTTCCCCCACTGAAAACTCGTACCACATTTCTGTTAGACCTTCCCGAACAAACCTCTCATTTCTCGCGAGCATAAAAAAAATTTACTTTTCATTTCACAGAAAATCTTTCTCGGTATTCAAAGCATCTGACAACGTAATACACTTTCTATTGTCTGATACTCAATTATCTATTCAGTTTCTAATATTGCAGGTTTTATATATAAATCTTTAAAAAATAGTTTTTCTTTATTGCCCCCCCCCCCCTTCCGCCGCTTCGGGGCTTTGCCCCTCGGCCCTACCCACGTGGTGGTACCTTTAAAATCACGTAAGCGAAGGTTTTTAAAGGTCAACCATAAATGGAAGTACGTTGTCTTCCCGTCCTTACTTCAATGGACTATCTACGGGAGCTAGTCGCTGGCACGCCAAGTTTATTTTGCAAGAGATTTTGTTCGTGAGCAATTTTTTTTTAAGTATTTTTTTGTATGCCTTTTTTCACTTGGCGTACAATTTTTGTTTTGAAAAAAACATTTGTGGTTGTATTTGCCGTCTTTTTGAAAGTTAGAACGTCGTAAAAAAATTGAGCATGGAATAAAGCATCAGGCATAAATAATTGTAGTATGTTATAGGCATGACCGAATATTGTTATTATTAATTTTTTATCGACTATTAGCGGTCTATTTTTTCTGATGGAATTTTTGCGAAGCACATGTCGGGTCTGAGACAGTGATCGCTAGATTCAAAGCGCGCGAAACCAAAGCCTAATTCGAATTTCATTAATCCGAATCTTTACAAGTACTGTAGCTGCTTAATAAATTAAAGTAATTCATCAAGCAGAAACAATCGACGAAATTTATCTGAAATGATTGTGGCTGCTTGATGAATTACTTTAATTTATAAAGCAGCTACAGTCGATCCTTGTCAAGATTCGGATTAATGAAATTGGAATTAGGCTTTGGTTTCGCGCGCTTTGAATCTGGCGATCACTGTGTGCGTGTGTGTGTGTGTGTGTGTGTGTGTGTGTGTGTGTGTGTGTGTGTGTGTGTGTGTGTGTGTGTGTGTGTGTGTGTGTGTGTGTGTGTGTGTGTGTGTGTGTGTGTGTGTGTGTGTGCGTGCGTGCGTGCGTGCGTGCGTGCGTGCGTGCGTGCGTGCGTGCGTGCGTGCGTGCGTGCGTGCGTGCGTGCGTGCGTGCGTGCGTGCGTGCGTGCGTGCGTGCGTGCGTGCGTGCGTGCGTGCGTGCGTGCGTGCGTGCGTGCGTGCGTGCGTGCGTGCGTGCGTGCGTGCGTGCGTGCGTGCGTGCGTGCGTGCGTGCGTGCGTGTGTGTGTGTGTGTGTGTGTGTGTGTGTGTGTGTGTGTGTGTGTGTGTGTGTGTGCGCGTGCGTGTGCGCGTGTGCGCGTGTGCGCGTGTGTGTGTGTGTGTGTGTGTGTGTGTGTGTCTGTGTGTGTGTGTGTGTGTCTGTGTGTGTGTGTGTCTGTGTGTCTGTGTGTGTATGTGTGTGTCTGTGTGTGTGTGTGTGTGTCTGTGCGTGTGTGTGTGTCTGTGTGTGTGTGTGTGTCTGTGTGTGTGTGTGTGTCTGTGTGTGTGTGTGTGTGCGCTAGTTTAGATGAATCTGAGCCCAAAAACGCGATTTTCTGAAATTTTGCTTCTTGTGTCGGACCTAAGCACATTTTCAAAAATTTCAAAAAATTTAGCCGACTCGTATCATAGCAAGCAGTCTGATTTTATGGAATGTAGTTAGATGATAGCCTTGAGATACCGAAAAGACGGTTTTCAGACAAAAATAGCGTTGCTCCTGCCCAAGAAACCATTTTAAAAATTAGACAAAGAAATACATATAGCATCGCGCCTTAAAATAATTTTTATAAGCAAATTTGGGTTAATTGATGCGAAATAATCAATTATCAGAAAAAAATCTGTTTGCCGGACATTTTGAGAGCATTTAAAAAATGTAATAAAATTTTACCGGTCGGTATTATCGCAAAGCGTCTGTAAATTATTCGTTATAATAAAATGAGTTGTCCAGATGCAGAATAAACCGATATCAGACAAATTGAGTATTGCACGGGCCCTGTCAGCTAATTTTTCGCAAGATTGAAAATGTCTGAAAACAGTAATTTGGTAATCTCGGTGGGGCCGGATTAAAGTTCCGAATGGTAAATACACGAAAGTCTAAACTTCCGAAATTCAATATCTCACCTACATTTATATATCATACCATTCGGAACTTTAACTCAGCCCCAGCTCGGTAGCCATACAAAGGATTTGAAACAAATTTGAAGTTAATTGCTATAATACGAGCCGGCTAAATTTTATGACATTTTTGAAAATGCGCTCAGGTGAAACGCAAGACGCAAAATGTCTGACAACAGTATTTTAAGTAATAAAATAACAAAATCTACGTACATTCTCAATATCAGACATATTATGATAATACGATCTGGCTTTTTTTTACATAGCAGAAATCGACGCCCGCGACCTCACAAGATTTCTGAAGTTTACTACCCCCCTAGTCGGGTCTAGGGTCATTTAAACTTTCGATTCCATATGGCTTTATCCTTGATGTGATGGTACATGGTTTTGGTTGGGTCTAGGGTCATTTAAACTATCGATTCCATATGGCTTTATCCTTGATGTGATGGGACATGGTTTTGGTCGTGGGCTTTCATACTATAACAAATAATTAGTTGGCCCAACGAAGCTGTTTTTTCCGTGTGTACAGTCAAAAAAAAATGTTATTGATTCAATAAATCCATTTGCGGGCTGCCAAAAACAAGCGTTATGAACTTAATTTGAATTCTAATTCCTCCAATTCCATACGAGATCGAAACAATAACTCTAAAATAAGCAAGATAATATTTTATTATTTTAATGTTAAATGGGATTGAACGAATAAGAACTAGAGTTAATACAAAAATACTTCTTTTTGGCAGCTCACAATAAAATTTTTTTTCAGTGTAGCGCTGTATATGGTAGAGTTGTATCGTGGAATTGCCGTCGTATCGCATACTTTTACTTTGGTGGAAAAATCAAGGGTAGCGTTATAAAAGTGCTTTATGAGATAAAGCACTACGTGGAATGTCAATCAGTTGGGATTCACGGAAAAGACAAAAAGAGTAAAGATAATCTTGTTTAAGCGTCTATATCTAGTGTCCCGTGTATACATATACTACTGACACTGTACATACATATATGAAAAGTATACGAAGATAGCCGGAACGTGTGTATAGGAAGTGGCGCACGCCCCAAGCCCATTCGCCGAGGGGGGTAGTGTCGAAGGTCTGGGATATCATGAATTTAGCGTTTGAATGCATACTTATTAACGTCGTACCCGGCGCCGAGCGAACCAGTAGGCGTTCGACCATCGAACGGCGCAGACATTAAACGCGACGTAACTCGTGACAGATTCGAGAACGCGAGGAGGATCGCTTTTATAAAGTCCTCACTCCTATGCTATTGACGGTACAGCATAGCATCACAGCTCATACTTTACTTCATTCAGTTGTGTCACTGACCCGCAGTTTCAGTCTCTCTTTCCAATTCGCTACCCTAAAAACGAGTAGAACGAAATATTCCTACTCTTTGTGGATTATTTATTATTCTATAAATAGTCAACCATTCAGTGAAAAATTTAAGTTATAAATTGTGTTAATTAATAACGGCGCTATTTACGTAATAATCATTGGTGTACGATAATCTTAGAAAAATGTATATACTTTTTCAATGATTTTTTTCGTGCCAATACTAGAAAGTGCAATAAAAACAAAAAGCTGTCATTACTATCGATCACTGTAAACATACTTTGCCCACGAATTCGTTGTTGTTTCGGTGACATATGGACTGGAAAAATTCATATATCGTTGATATATTGCGTACGAGAATTAATTAAAGTGATATATAGAAGATTTAGCCATATTCGAAGAGTACATGTAATATTTATGAAATATACTAAATATTTCGCACATATTTTGTGCGCCATAACCTTTTATATTTCATATACATTTTTCGTCAGGATTGCACTTACGCACAGAGAAAAAAAAATTAGTTGATACAACCACTTTGCGATGAGTTCGCTATAAATAAATTGTGACAGTCATTCACTCATTTACACAGGAACTGAATAACTGGTTGTGCCAATTCATTTATGGCGAACTCATAAAAAAGTAGTTGGCAAAACTACTTTTTTTCTCCGTGCATCCAATTTGCGGCATAATATGTTTCGAATTGTGAGTTATTATTGTATTAATCATTTTTTAATGCGCTGGTTTTAATAAACTCATGTCGCGATCGATAATTCATTCGTAAATATTACTACTTTTCGTGTTGTTCGATATTAATTGAAATGATTCTATAAGCAGTGAACGATTGTTACGGTTGAAAGAGACAATTTTCATTGAGCTACACAAGATTGCGTGCGGCTTCCTCGTCACGACCCATCGACCCGGTAACCCGCTCCAGTCTCTCGGCGAATGCGAATATATAGGCCTTCTGTATACACCGCTACGTGACGATGGACAATAAACGAGGAGCTCACGGCACTGATGTAATAGCTGCGTTCTAATCTACTGCTGCATACTTTGTGCTCCCTCGAAAAGCCACGCGCGGCTGTGTTGAGGTGTGCATTGTCGCACAAAACTTATCGCGAGAAAAGCTCGGCTCTTAAGAGGCAGTGGTACTTCCCCCACCACTCCTCAAATTTTCGAAAGATGTTTTTTCTCAAAAAACAACACAGATTGGGCTTGCATTTTGAGGGAATACGCGGAAGGATGGTACAATTGGGCTAAGCTTCTGGCTCCTCAGTCAATTCAGTCGTTTTTTTTTGTGAGAATTAAAAGAAAAATAGTGCGAGAGAGACGATAGAGAGACTATAGGCGTTTAACATTGGGCGACGAAATTTCCGACGGTGTACCACTGCCTCTTAAGCTCTCATGTTACTAGTGTGTCGTCGTCATCGTCGTCGTCGTCGTCGTCGTCATTATTATCGTCGTTGTGTGCGTCACGGATCACGAGTGACAAACTACTTCGCCTATGTGAGACAAAACAGCCAACAGCTGATCGTTCAAATGTATACCGTACACGCGATAGGCGTTTTACCTTGTGTCGATGAAACCATGTGCGTCACGACTATATCCCACACTTGTATTGTTTGTTCTCATTGAAACATTGTGCATTTTTTGGATACAAGTGAACACTTTTGAAAACACTTTTGTTTATTTATTAAACAATTAGTAAGTACTTAATAAAAAAAGGATGAAAACTAGAACCTTGCACATTGCTTCCTCATTCTTTTTCGCTTTTTACAAAGCCGCCTCTATGAGAAAGTTTGTTTATTTTTTTTTTTTGGTTTTCGGATTTTACCGATCATCACCAAATTTGGTACGCAGCAGGGCTGAATGTTATTTTTCCTGTGTAGAAATTTTCAGTCGATTAGTTGAAATTTTACCTGAATTAGAGCAAAACGAAAATTTTTCGAAAATCCCATGTAGGAATTGCCAGTACTCTGCCAGAGCTGCCCACACGCCCGTATTGTGGCCCAGAATTCATGCCAGTACTTAACCAGCACCAACCTACCTGTACGGTGCTAACGCTCGCCCCAATCAAAATCTTTACAAGAACAGTATTGGGATGATAACACGGGTCTCAAATTTGGCGTCGACATTGGCCCGATATTGGCCCGATATTGATCCGTATATATATCCTATTCCGGCAAATAATTCTGTTGTAATTCTGTTTTGCAAACAGTGTTGGGTCTGTATCCGAAAAATATATTGTGTCAAATGACATTTTCTACTGATTGCCAAGAGTCGTGGCGGTACTTTATGTGTACTGGGGCGAGACGTGGCAAATTTTTGGGGATCGATGTTGTCTCAAGTACCGAGAACACATCGGCCCAATCATGCCTACTGCTGGTTGCATTTTTTCTAGAGGCAAATTACCAGTATGGTGTTCTGGATCAGCCTTTTGGTGAAAAGATGTAACATTCCTGTTCTCATGATGCGGTCGTAGTGACCTATCAGCTACCAACTACTGACCGTCAGAGTCAACCAGGTAGTCACCTATCCTAGTACTGATCCTCAGGTCAGTCAGACGGTCATCTACCCAAATAATAATCAACCAATCGGCGTAAACAATGAAACAAGCAACTTCGTGAAATATGTCTATAGATTGCAAAAACGATATAATGTTATATGATAAGACGTTAATATCTAATAAAAATGCAGATTGAGTAAGCTCAAATTAATATTTTTCGTTTATTATTCTTTATTATTTTTGTCGTAACTGGGACTTAACTGTTACCGAAACTGGCCCGACATTTACTATCCACACTGGGTCATATCTAGTAGTCAGTAACGGTTCGAAGTTGGCGCCAAAACTCGGTCAGGATCAAAACGTTATTAACACGGTACATATTTAGATTTGATCGCACACTGGCACCCAATTATTTGCCAATATTGGCAGTTCTGGTAACGGTACTAAACCAATACTGAGCCTCATAGCAATTCCTACATGGGAAATTCAAAATCTCATAAAAACCGAACCGGTTTACCGATTTAGCCCAAATTCAATACCAAAGGTCGTATTTTGTTCAATGTTAATTCGAAGTCTCAGTCCGGTAGCTAAAAATTCGTCTGCGCTAGAGCATTTACGTACTTTCTTAAAAATTTCAAAATTCTTATAAAAATAAAATGCGTTAGCCGATTTTTATAAAATGTATACCAATTGCAGATTAGCCAGTACTGTGCATGTTGTTTAAATTTTAGCTGATTCAGTCGAATACTTTATAATTTACAGTTATATGAATTTTTGATCTTCCATCACACACATACATATATCCGGACAACTTTTCTAAACCACTTTTCTCGACGTTTCAAACCATTTTAAACGTTGTGCCATGAAAATCTCGAAAAAATATGTTTTCATGAAAACAACGCTTTCTCTGCGAGGAAGCAATATAATTCACACACTCATTGTTAGAAAAGATTGGAAGTTTTTATTCATAAACTCGTAATCGAAATTTAATATACGATTGTAGTATGAAATCCATGTACTTTTGCAGTAAAATCAAAGTAAATTATTGAATGTCCTGTACCGTACATTAATTTTACATTACACTTGTATACTAAATTTAATATACTAGTTTATGAATAAAAATTTCCAGTAAAAGTACACTAAATATCAAGTAGATGTTTTTACAGTGCAGTTAAAAATATTTAAAGTAAAATGACTACACAGTGCAGGAAGATCTTTTACATAAACGGGTATAAAAAATTGACCACACAAGTATAAACGTAAAATTTATGTACAGTTTCCTTAACTTGTTACAAAAGTCGTCTTTTTAATATAAGTTAAATTCAATTTTACCACATGTACATTGAATATTCATTTTCTTTCGTATATTAAATTGAATTTTCTATATGGGTTCAGTAAAAATACAATACATTAAATTACTATAGTATATGAATTTTCCAAATGTTTTTTACATTACACTTATATTGTTTGTTCTCACTAAAATTTTGTGCATTATTGGAATACAAGTAAACCAGTTTTGTTAATTTATTAAAAAATTATAAGTACTTAATAAAAAAATACCACACGCTTCTAGTGTTTGTCCTCATTCAAATTTTGTGCATTATTGGAATACAATTGAAACACTTTTTTTCATTTATTACAAAATAACAAATACTTAATAAAAATATACCACAAACTTGTACTGTTTGTTCTCACTCAAATTTTGTGCATTATTGGAATACAAGTGAAACAAAAGAGTTGTATTCCAAATAATTTGTCAATTTTTCCGAATACATATGAATTTTTTCAGAATTTTTTCTTTTGAATTTTTACAAATTCGCGAAAAATAACGATTATTGGATATGCGTTTGGCAAAAAATCGTGAATTAAACTCAAGATTTTTTTTTGCCAAATGCATATCCAAAAATCGTTATTTTTTCGGATAAATTCATATTCTTCCGGAAAAATTGACAAATGATTTTCATTTGGAAGAAACATTAGATTGTCGGGTCATTCTTTCAACAATGTTTTTATAAATCGATTTGTCGATAACATTTTGGAATTATTATTATGCAAAATCGATCTTTTCAGCACCTTTTACATGCTTGATTTTTTCCGTTTTTTATCATACATGCTTAATTAATTATTTAAGTGTAATTATTTGAGATTTGATAGTATCCTACTGTATATTCACTATAAGTTGTATCGTATGATGAGTGCTTACGAGTTATATAAATCATCCTCTTGGCCGCGTGGGATCCAAGAAACAACATCTCAAGCCCGGTGCCATTCCCAGAAGAACAACATTTAAAGCATCCGAATTTTAACGAAAGTGTTACGACTTGTCCCGTGTTCCAACTAGCCCCGGTCTCCGCTACCGTCAATATTAACGGCACTTAATGATCAATGGAGCTCGAATTTTTCAAGATACACTTAATTCTTTATTACATGGAATAAAGA
Organism: Ephialtes manifestator; assembly: GCA_963970395.1. NCBI lineage: Eukaryota > Metazoa > Arthropoda > Insecta > Hymenoptera > Ichneumonidae > Ephialtes > Ephialtes manifestator. The sequence continues at coordinate 29,534,382 of OZ019974.1, read as the reverse complement.
TTCGTATTACGTACAACGTATGACTCGCAGCCGTACAAACGGTATATCTGTCGAAGAGAAAAATACAAACATACCGTAGCATTGTCGTCCAGCAATGATAAATAGATTATCCGCTGTAAATCGCTAACTCGCGACCCTGACACTCGATCAAGATTGATTCATTCCCCACATGCAGCGTAAGCTAACGTTGCTTCAAACAAGCACATGTCGATTAACCAACACTTAAAGAGTAGACATTCGTTCTTGGAAAGGGAGACTTCGTATGCTGGTAAGGTGATGTGGCACACAATCAGACTGGAATCATACTACAAACTGTATAGTCCAATTTACTTAGAGTCGGTTGATATTTTACACAAATACAATATCGGTTTCACAGTGAGAAAAATGAATGTGCACTCAGAGAAAAGCATATCGTCATTTTAAAAAAATGTACATTTTGAAAGGATTTTTATTTCCTTATTTGCACACAGAAAAAAAAATTCTATTGCGGGCTGCCAAAAAGAAGTATTTTTGAATTAACTCTATAGTTCTTATTCGTTCAATTCCATTCAACATGGAAATAATAAAATATTATTTTGCTTATTTTAGAGTTATTGTTTCAATCTCGTATGGACTTGGAGGAATTCAAATTAAGTTGATAACGCTTATTTTTGGCAGCCCGCAAACGATGGATTTATTGAATAAATTACTTTTTTTTCAGTGCCCACGCAAAGAAATAATTGGTTGCTCTAACCAAGTGCCATGGTTAAATACGGTCTAAGCGACAAAATTGGTTGTGAGACCCAACTATTGGGTTCACAACCAACCGATCGGGCGTCACAACCAATTCATTGGACGTCACAAACAACCGATTGGGTGTGACATCCAATGGATTGGTTGGGACACCCAAAAGTTGGTTCTCCCAACCAATTTTGTCCGTTGGAGCTCTGGCAAACAGTGTCACCGACTTTTTAACCGGCGTTTTAACCAGTTTCAATTGGCCCCTGTTTCACCTAGTTTAACTAATCTTTTAACCGTAATAGTTATTTTTTAAGCGATTTTTACTGGTGAATTAACCCATTGTAACCAACATTCTTACGAAATTAAAAAAAAAAATTAATTTTGTTTGGTGAATTCAACCGATTTGAACTGAAAATTTAACTGAACGAAACGTTTTCAATCGGTTAAAGCCGTTGAAACAGTGGGCTAATCGAGACTTATCTTTTCTCGGTTAAAAAGTCGGTTAACCTCAGTTATTTTCGGTTAACACTACGGTGCTACAGCTTGCCAGAGAGTGTATTTAACCATGGCACTTGGTTAGGGTAACCAATTATTATTTTGCGTGCAAACGATGTAAGAGGCGTCAATCTCAAAATTCGTCCGAACCACAAATAAGGCCCACCCTAATGTGTGAATTGACCATACATTTTTTTGGGTGCATATACACTTTCTATATAGCAGTGGAAGCACATTTGCTTTTTTTAAAATAATAATCAGTTCTGAGTAGATTGAATATCCTACAACAACGGGACGCGAGATGCGCAAAAACTGTATCACATCATATTAAGGTAGCCCTTGCGCCTGATATTCATTCCGCATAAATTCGAGAAAAATGAGGGAAAATTATAAACACTTCTCGGTGATATAAAAATCTGAAAAAATTCATGCACTTTAAAGGTACTGAAAAGATTAATTTTGTTCATTTTTCTGAATACGTATGAATTTTTTTAGATTTTTAAATTCACTTTGAATTTTTTTCTTTTTATATGAAAAAAATATGAGAAACACAAAATTCAAAGTGAATTAAAAAATCTGAAAAAATGCCTACGTATTCAGGAAAATGAACGAATCATTTTCATTTTTTTTTAATGTGGGCTTCCGGGAGATTTGTTAAACGATTATTTTTTTCATCAATTTGTTAATAACATTATAGAATTATTATTATGCAAAATTAATCTTCTCAGTACCTTTAATGGGCATGAATTTTTTCAGATTTTAATACCATCGAGAAGTATTTGCAATTGCCTCTCATTTTTTTCGAACTTATGCGAAATGAATACCAGGCGCAAGGACTACTTTAAGAACTGTACTTGTATCTCTCTCTCTCTTGTAACTTCTCGGTCGGTGTATTATATTACCTTAAGAGAGTTGAATTTTCACTGTTCACATCTCTTAAGGAGATATGATATACCGACCGAGAAGTTACAAGAGAGCGATTTAATAACTCTTATAAAAATTAGAAAGTGAAAGTGAATATGTGATTGGACGTAAAATTTTTTGATTATTTAAAAAAATTAATGCCTCATCATATTTCTCATGTATGGTATCAAATATAACACTTTTCTCTTCTCTCTTACTTGAAAAGTTCAATAATATTTGTCACACATCTAGCTACGTTTGTTATTGAATTTGTCTTTGCATTCCAATAGTGACCAAGTGCTGACGCTTACGGCACGATAAGTCCTGACGCTAGCGGTGGATGACTGCAGTGCGGAAGCGAGAATCCGTTACATACATATATAGAGGATATTGTGCGCGTGAAATCGACAGCGAGACTTGGATGGTCGGTTTTGTTTGTAAAAAATAAGTAAAGTGTGTGTCATATACGACCATGTGGCTGAAGGACATTAACGATGACGCATTATCCGCAGGCGAATTCATTAATCCCCTTAATCATCAACGTTGCGCACCTAATGAGTAAGTTTGCAATTACCGTTAAAATTTGTTCGCTTAGTAAGTGCGGTAGTAGTTCGAGTAAGTTTTTTTAAACCGATCCACGATAATATCTGTCTTCTGATCTCTCGTAGAGGAGGAAGCTTTATTTTTTAGTACAATATTTTTCGCGATTCCCTAGCAATGACGGTAACTATCAAAGTGACCATAAAAATGACGCTCAATAGAAGTTGTTTTTCGCAAAGGAAAAAGTTTCGGAAATGGTCAAAATGCACTGTTAAAAAAATCCGAGGTAATTACGAATGATTACTAAACATGTGCAGGAAGCACTTTTGCAGAAACCGTATATGAAATTTCAACTGCGACGTTGAATTTTACAATACTGGTATATAAAATTAACCGTTACTATATTGTAATTTTACAACTCATCTGTGTTGTAAAATTCAACGTCACAGTTCGAATTTCAGACAATGTATTGTAATTTTACAACACATCTGTGTTGTAATATTCAAAGTCACAGTTCGAATTTCATAAATGGTTTTGGTAAAAAAACTTCATACACATGTGTTGTAAATTTACAACAGATTTTTTTAACAGTGTAGGTAAAATTTACACGAGGTCCCATTAGGGATTGCCTCGTGTCAGAGGTGTGGTCACTTTGGTGGGGATAGGAAAGGACCCGGAGAGACGGCTGGGTCGGGTCTAAATAGCCGCCACTACCGCGCTTCGCTTGCGCGAAACGCGAGCACTTTTGGCCACCTAGTGGCCAACTGCCAAAATCTCGCCGGGGGTAAGGACGTCCCGTTACACTACATGTAGGGGAGAACGTCAGGACACTCAAAAAGGTCAAAAACTTCGAGAAATAAAGTTGCAAAGTAGAACTTCGCAAATTCCTTCTTCATTGTTGTCGTTTTTTTACAAAGCTACCTTTATGAGAAAGTGTGTCAATCAATTTTGGCTTTTGACCTCATAGAGGAATCTTTGTAAAAAGCGAAATGTAATGAGGAAACAATTTGCAAAGTTCTACTTTGCAGGCATGTTTAGGCTCTAAACATTTTTCTAAAAATTCAAAGTGTCGTAGAATTTCAATCGTGTTACCGATTTTTAAAAAATTTGTACTGAAACTTTGTACCATGGTAGTCCATATGTAGACCAAATTAGAACCCTGCATCTCGTAATTTGCACGAGCCTGCGCGAAAACGAGATTTTTCGAAAAATTCAAAATGCCGTAAAATTTGAACGGCTGGACAGATCTGCGTCAAATTTGTACTCAAATCTTTTTCGATGATGATGATTCCACATGTGATCAAAATTTGAAAACAAAAATCGATGAAAAATATCAAAAACAATTTTTTTCTTGACAGCATTTTTTTCTTTTTTATTCACCAAAATCGAAATTTACCGACATATCGATAGTTCCTTTGACTATCTTGAAATTCATCATTGGTAATCAATAATCGTGAAATCATAACGAAAATCGCAGCCGGATATCTCAGAATTTACAGAAGTTGAAGACTTTGCAGACAATAAAAAGATATTGAAATTGCAATGAAATTAGAACCACTCTATTGATTCTCGCCAAATTTGGTGTATATCATAGTTTGACAGTAGTCTATTTACATACAAAATTTCAGCCCGATATTTCTTAATTTATGAAAGTTATAGCGTGAAAAAGATATTTTCAAAATTTTCAAAATGCTGTATAATGTGAATTTTCCCACCGATTCGCGTCAACTATAATCCCAAGCGTTGTTGTATGGCAGCCCACTTGCGTGCCAAATTTGACGTAAGGTAAACGCCCCGGTACCCAACCATGTACCAGTCTCCAACCACTGACACAAATATGGACTGAAATTAAGAAATTATGAATATGAAATAAATAAATAACTAGTGCCACCATTTGTGCAATTCTTTATGTCTGCATCGGCCAATAATAAAAATAGTCATTAATTTTTTTGTTGACGTTTTTTAAAGATATTGTGCACTGCAGACGCCGCTCAGAGGTTCGGCGCATATCTTTTAGCCAGTTCGTTAAGAATTGGCGTAACGTTGTTAAGCTTATGGCGTTGTTATTTTCACGATTTCCACAACAATTCGTGGCTTGTGGTATTTGCGAATAAATAGACTTTATAAATCTTCCATTAAAATTTGCGAAAAACCACTAAGTCGTCAATTTCCATGGTTGGCTATTGGGGCGCATCCGCAGTATGCTGTACCGATATCCAGCCGCGGCTTATTCCCGGCCGGCACAAACTCAGCGAACATAACCTCTATGGCAAGTTGATGCCGGTTGCACGTCACGGTGAGCCTTTTTATTAGTTATTATTTATCATAAATTATCCCAAACGTTGCGTGTAATTTAAGAAATAAAATGAAATTTCAACGAATCGCATAGCATCGTATCGGCGGGTGGTTGCGTATAGGGACATGCTTGGTCGGGTATTTAGACATTACCTGAAATCGATGGTCGGGTACTAGTCCATCGACTTTCTCAATTGTTTCCTAACTTTAACAAAAAACTATACCCCTGACATGAATTAATGGATGCTTTTCGAAAAGTAGAAAAGCTAAGCTTTGCATTAGTTATGGTTACAATTATAGAAAGGTCATTTTAGTATAAGAAATATAACTTTACAGTTTCCTGTTCTCTAAGATGGCCGGCTATTGGGGCGTTTACCTTACATCTAAAATTTCGACAGTTATCGTGATTACAAGAAAATCTGCACATAGAGACACACGCACGCACATATAGACATTTTTTCTAAACCACTTTTCTCGGCGTTTTGAAACATTCTGAATGTCCTGACATGAAAATCTCGAAAAAAAAATTTCCACAAAAACAAAGCTTCCTCTATGAGGAAGCAAAACAATAAAACATTCTTCAAGTCGAGAAGTCGATTTTATGAGGTTCGAGAACATCTCTTGCATTCCTGCTTCAACCATTACTATTTTCGTCACTTATACAAAAAACTTGTTTAACATTCTTAGCCATCTACTCATAACTCTAACCGATTCACGACATTTGGCTTAGGCTCAACAAATTTCGATAATAAATTTTACGAAAATTTGGTCGTGCATTTCGCCATAATTGCCGAACAGTAAACTACCGAAATGTTAAACGGTCGAGATAAAACAAAGATCTTACTTTATTCGAGGAGTGAGAATAAAAACAAGCGCGTCAATTATTGACCCATGATGAAATTATTTTGCAAATTGTGGAATATTGTAAACATGATATACGTCGGGAATATATGACAATTATCTGAAAAGATTGTAAAATAAACAATGTTTTGTTTTTAACCCGAACGGCCTTGTGCGTTTATTTGTGTTCGTCACCAGGTCGCGTCGAACGTTTGACTGTTTCGTCAAATAAATAATGCGAGACGGATTGACGTGCATAAATTGAATAACACATGTGGCATACATATCGCGAATTGATTAATCGGTTTGTTAATGAGAATTCTAAGTAATGACGAAAACATTGGAGCTCTAGTGTTGGAATAACGAAGGTATAGCCAACATATTTATGCCCTCTCGACGATTGTGTTGAGTTATCAAGAATGGCTGATTAATTTTAATCGCATTAGTAATCGCAGTCGACATTCAAGATGAGCATCGCGCAAGTAGAAGAGGCCCACGATCGCGAGACAGAAGGGGTGTGGCCTAGTGACGCCAGGCGCCAGATGGGCGTGGCCTAGTGGCGCCATAAAGGGGGCGTGGTGGGGGTACCCCCCTCCCCTCCCTAGAGTGTCTTCCTCCCCTCCCTTGAGAGCCCACCCTCCCATACAAGCCCTCTAATTGTCCCTCCGTCTTCCCACACTTTCCCTCCCACACAAGCCCTCTAATTGTCCCTCCCTCTTCCCACCCCTTAACCCTCCCTCTGAGAGAACGACTGTTATTCGTCTCTATACTTGTCCACCACCCCCTCCCTGTACGCATGTGATGTTAACTCACCCCTCTTCTCCTACCTCTTGTTTCCGTCCATGCTGTGGACCAAGATCGCGAAAGCACCACGTAGTTCGGGCATTCTGCTGGGGTCCGAAAATTGACGGTAGCGCCACCGGTGAGCGCCGCTGGAAGTCCCGAGCGGTGGCCCAAGATCGCGAGAGACGACGTGCTTTCGGCGCTCCGCCGTGGGTCTGACTGAGAGTCGGTGGTGGCGCCGCTGGTGGTCCGAGATCTCGAGAGATGGCGTGCTCTCGGCGCCCCGCCGTGGGTCCGGCTGAGAGTCGATGGTGGCTCCGCCGGTGAGTGCCGCCGGAAGCCCCAAGCGGTGGCCCAAGATTGCGAGAGCCGGTGCGCGCTCAGCGCTTCCTTACGTGTCCGATTGAGAAACGATGGTGGTGCTACCGGTGTGCGTTATTGGAAGTCCGGCTCGTGGTCAAGGATCGCGAGAGACCAGTGTTGCTAAATAGTCAGTGCAGCGTACCCCTAGACTAATTTCATTTCCCCCTAAAAATCCCCTCAACAACTCCCACCAAGTAAACAACGTTGAATAACTCCGTTTTTTTAAGTGTCGGTCAATTGCCGGTCATTTTAAGAAATTAGCAGTGGGCTGTTGAGCTGTTATTAAATTAAGCCGTTCAACCAATTGTTTGTAGGATGGATAATTCGGCGAACGCGTTTTCCCACGTCTTTGTTTATACTAACAATTTGTAGTTCAACTTTGGCACGCACAAGCGCTACGAGCCACTGGCTATCAGCTTGGCGCATTGGTTACAGATTTTAGATTCGTCATTTACTTGGGAATATTAACGCTTGTTGGGGCTCTTTTGTTTTATTTATGTTGGGAACAGAGCTGTGGATTTTGAGTTTTGAAATTCATAAAAAGGCTGAATTTTGAAAAACCCTAGAAAATACCCTAAATATTTTTTTCCCCTGTTTGACCCCTGACTTGACGGAAAAAACCCTAAATCTAGGGGGAAATCCCCTAATCTGGCAACACTGCGAGAGACCCGTGTGCTCCGTGGTATCCGACTGACCGTCTACAGTGGCGACGCGCGTGAGAGTGATATCAAATAGCGCACGCGGCCCAAGACCGCGAGAATCCCCTCTAGTCGCGACCCCCTCCCATAGCGCTCCCACCTTCACCCACCAGCGCGAGATGATCGGCGCGTCCGTATACTTGTTCTGCTCGCGCTTTTAATTCATGCTTATTCTTTGAATAAATGAAGACTTACATATTTATAAATTAGTTTATTTAAATATTGTTTATATGATACATTATTTTTATAATAATGTTCAGACACACACACAGAGCAACCAAACTACTAAAACTAGAAATACGATTCTTAAGAAAATCCGATTATAAAGAGTACATATTATCCACATTACAGGGTCCTTCGTCATTTGGCTGTAGCCGATTCCTTTATTGTTCCTTGGAGCAATCGATTATGACCATGCCGTCGATGGTATCAATCGTCGTAGGTGTTAGAGAGAGAGAGAACCTGAGATGATGGCGTCAGGAGTGTTTCTTTATGACTAACCTATCTCATCGGTGATCGTCTAGTTAAATGTAGATGACTCATATGTCTTGGAAAATGAGGGGTAGAGGTTTCGAATGATAACAGTCACACAAGAAATGCGTTTTCAGTTTTATTACTGTCTAGCTCAACGCTGATCGTCTGTTTTTATGTAGATGATTCATGTGTCTTGGAAAATAAGGGTAAAAGGTTTCGAATGATAACAGTGATAAAAGAAATACGTTTTCAGTTATATTTTGTGTTTGTATTAAAATCTAAAAAAAATACTGGTTTTATGTAGTCTTGGAAAATGAGGGAAAAGGTTTCGAATGATAAAAGTGACACAAGAAATATGTTGTCAGTTTTATTTTGTGTTTGTATTAAAATCTAAAAACACGTCTTACACCTTTTTTATTTTGTGACTATTTCTTTCAAACATAAGTTTTGGTTTTCATTCAAATATAAAAAATTCCACCGAAAACCTTTTCATGTTTCGTTTGCATTAAAAATCTGCAAATATGACGTCTCAAAACTTTTTATTTTGTCAAAATTTTATCCAAACATAAAGTTTGGTTTTCATTCAAATATGGAGAAAAGATCCCCGGAAACCTTCTCATGTTTTGTTTGTATTAAAATCTCAAAATATGCCGTCTGAAAACTTTTTGATTTTGTCAACATTTCTTTCAACCATACATTTTCGTTTTCATTCAAATACGAATAAAAGGCTCCTGCCAACCGTTACATGTTTTGTTTGTATTCAAATCTGAAAATATGCCGTCTGAAAACTTTTTTATTTTGTCAACATTTTTTACAAACATAAATTTTTTGTTTTCATTTAAATATGAAAAAGGCCACCGGAATCCTTTTCATGTTTTGCTTGTATCAAAAATTTAAAAAATATGACGTCTCAAAACTTTTTATTTTCTCAAAATTTCTTGCAAACATAAATTTTGGTTTTCATTCAAATATGAAAAAGTCCACCTTTTCATGTTTCGTTTGTATTAAAAATCTAATAAATATGACATCCGAAAACTTTTATTTTGTCAACATTTCGTTCAAACATAAGTTTTGGTTTTCATTCAAATATGAAGAAAAGGATCCTGGAAACCGTTTCATGTTTTGTTTGCATTCAAATCTGAAAATATGCCGCCTGAAAACTTTTTTATTTTGGCAGCATTTTTACAAACATAAGTTTTTCTTTTCATTAAAATATGAAAAGTCCACCGGAATCCTTTAGTTGTTTTGTTTGTATTAAAATCTAAAAATTGGTCGTTTTCAAAATTTTTGTCTTGTAAACATTTCTTTCAAACATAAATTTTTGTTTCCATTCAAATATGAAAAGTCCACCAGAATCCTTTTCATGTTTTGTTTGTATTTAAAATCTAAAAATTGGCCGTCTTCAAACTTTTTATTTTGTGAACATTTTTTTCCAACATAAATTTTGGTTTTCATTCAAATATAAAGAAAAGTTTTGCTTGTATTAAAATCTGAAAAGCCGTCTGAAAACTTGTTTATTTGGTGAACATTTCTTTCAAACATAAATTTTTGTTCTCATTCAAATATGAAACAGACCACCGTAAACCTTCTCATGTTTTGTTTGTGTTCAAAATCTCAAAATAGGTAGACTGAAAATTTTTTATTTTGGGAATATTTCATTCAAACATAAACTTTGGTTTTATTTCAAGCATAAAATTTTTTGTTTTCATTCAAATATAAAAAAGTTCACCGGAATCGTTTTCATATTTTGTTTGTATTAAAAATCTAAAAATACGACATCAGAAAACCTTTTTATTTTGTCAATATTTCTTTCAAACATAATTTTTTTTGTTTTTATTCAAATATGAAAAAGACAACCGGAATCCTTTTCATATTTTGTTTGTATTAAAATTTAAAAATATGACATCTGAAAACTTTTATATTTTGTCAATATTTCTTTCAAACATAAATTTTGGTTTTTATTCGAAAATGAAAAAGACCACCGGAATCCTTTTCATGTTTTGTTTGTATTAAAAATCTAAAAATCGGTCGTCTTCAAATTTTTTATTTTGTCAACATTTCTATCAAACATAAATTTTGTTATTATTCAAATATGAAAAGCGGTTACATGTATTTTGTTTGCATATTTTTAAAGCACGATGTAAAAGTCCGTACGCTAGAAAATTCGATACAAGTTTGGAAACGAACGTGCCTCGAAGATTTTTTATAAGAGTGTTTTGTGCGTATCGCTAGACAAGATTGTTGAGAACATACATTTTCGTCCTCTGTTACACGGCTGTAATACTGATGAAAACGCTGAAGCGTAGGGTCGTCACTACACTTACACAGAGCAATACTTGCTTTGGGAATAATGGTGCGTCATTCCCCTATGTCAAGATAGGAGAAGGCACGACGAGCCGGGTTGTGTTTTTCTGTTTACAAGGTTGGACACATTTTTCATAAGGGTCGTTTACCAAGGTTACGAAAAGGAGTGTAGTTAACTTATGTTCTAATGAATGAAAAGTCGACAATATCGTACATCAACGAGAACAATTTAGGTGAAACTTCGGTAAGGGTTAAACGGTGCCCATAGGCTTTCCAGATTTCGTTCGTGGCTAATGTATACGGATACTTGATGTTCGTGAAAAAAAAGGAAAGATGGAAAGGTCATATAAAAAGGAGTGAAGCGACAAGTATACTGAAAAATTCATTACTAAAGTGTTCAAATCACCATCATTTCTACTATTTAGTCAATGTAGTGGGGTAGAAAACTATAAAGTCTCCTGAAGACACCGACCTTCTACAATTAGCCATCGACAAGTTCCACGAGACAGTTGTCGTTCTCACATTCTTTCCTTGGAAAACTCAACGTTATCAACTTCCAGGAATAACTTTGAGATTTGTTGTGGAATTTTATGCGCGGTTCATACGATATAAAATTATTCATTAAGTCTCAACAACAAAATTAACCGTTAAAAAATGGATCATGTACGGAATTATCCTATTCACGGTTTGGATGGATTTCTCATCATTAAGATAGTCACTGTAGAGACGCCCTGGCGAATCTATTCAACGAGGGATGATGAAGCAGCGACTCGCGATGCGTTCCTTCGCGGTGTACAATGTTACGATCGTACACTGCTTCACAGTCTCCTCGAGGAAGAGATATTTCGCGGATCACTAGTGCTCACGAATATCGATAACAAGCTTTATCGTGGTACAGTGCAGGATCAAACGGGCAATGCGGAAAAAATTCAAGTATGGCTGGGTGATTATGCCATCGAGGTAACATTACGCCTTGAAGATTTATACTTAATGCCATCAATCGTTCAACTTGTGCCATGGCAAGTTTTCGCTTGTGGAATACTCGACGTATGTCCCATCGGAGATACCGAATGGACTGTTGACACGTGCCATGGGCTTCGTGAGTGTCTCGTCGGCCATAGTGTCCTCATGCACGTGTGGTTTCCGGATGTGTCTGCCGAGGCTATTTGGGTGGATATCCTATGGAATGATGGGGATGAACGTGTCTCGATCGTGGACGTCATGCTGGGTATAGGCCACGCACAGCTTGCAACAAGCTCGAGAGAATTCGACTGGGGAAATGGTGTCGGCTCCTTTACTGACCGTCGCCGAGCCGCCAACTTTGACAGGAAGGAGGCGGCCCACAGACATAGGAATGGTATAGGCTGTCAGGAAGGACAATCAGTGTATTCAACAAATGTTGTAGTCGATGAATTTGAAGACAACGGCGGTTCGCCGTCACACGAAGACGATAACGACATCGGCCGTCTCGATGATCTCGAAAATGCCCACGTCGAATCACGTATACAGGAGTATACAAACCATGCGAGTGAAGGATTTAATAGTTGTGGTAAAGCGGATGACGATAGCGATGTCGAGTGATATGTATAAGTTTAATATTCGTGATAAGGCATAAAAATGATTATTATATTGTATGCTTAAAACGTAATTATTTTTTAATCGGTATCGGTTCCGTATTTTTCCGGCACTTATTACTACTTATATTACTACTATATTACTTATGAGCTACTGCGAAAATGGTTTAATACACCACTTATTGAAAATCAAAATATGCGTTGTAAATTTCGTGAGTGGTATATGCAAAAAAACTTCCTACATATGTATATTAATTTAAGAAAGTTTTTAACAGCGTGCCCCCAACTCAATTGTATTATACAATATAAAAATAATACCACCCTAGCAGATCGAACAACCGTGAAAACAACCGCGAAAACCCAAAAAAAACCGTGTTTCTAACCCGGTCGGAATGAGCCACAAAACCAACCGATAATTCTTGTCAATCCAACCGAAAAACCAACCGAGCTTTCAAAAGCTCGCAGCTTGTGAATAGGTTGGTCCACGGGTTGTTGAGACTCAAGTCCAACCGGAATTCCAACCGTCGCAAGAAGCATCACTCGGTTTGTCTTAGGGTTGTGCAGGGTTTTGCCAACCAGAATACCAACCGGCGCAAGAAGCAGCGACCGGTTGGTCTCTGGGTTGTGAAAACTCAGGTCCAACCGGAATTCCAACTGTCGCAACCACCACCGACCACCGAATTGCAATTGTGACAAGTAGCATCGACTGGTTGGTCTCTGGGTTGTGCAAACCCAGGTCTAACCTGGTATTCTAGCAGTTCAAGCCACACTTAGAATTCGCGGTCCTGAAATTCGTCGTGGCGTGATATCTTTTAATTATCATTGTCGAAATCACGGTCCTGCTGGGAGTGTTTCTATACCCTAACGTATGTTGTAGGCTAGGGTATAACCGACAATAAAAATGATCCACGTCGGTATATGGGCGTAAGGTGATTTACGATAGCCTGTACTTATACATGGAACGGCAAACAATCACTTGCGAGAAACTTTTTGGCTCATTCGCCATCTAGCGGTCTAGTTTCGGGTGCACGTGCGTCGGCGATGGTGAAGAGGTGGACCCCCTTCCTTTTCTCACGCGGAAACCCGGCTTAGCTCCGCTAGATGGCGAATGACCCGAAACGTTTCTCGCAAGTGATTGTTCGTCGTTCCATGTATAAGTACAAGCTATCGTAAAACGTCGTTCACCCATTTATCGACGTGGGTCGTTTTTACTGTTGTTTATACCGTAGCGTAGAATATACGCTAGGGTACAAGAAAATTCCCAGCAGGATCGTGATTTTACCCACGATTACTGAAAGAAATCATGGCACGATGAATTTCAGGACCGTGAATTCTAAGTGTGGCTTGAACTGCTAACAAATCCGGTTGGACCTGGGTTGTGCAAACCCAGGGAACAACCGGTAGCTGCTTTTTGCGCAGGTTTTTCGGGTTGGCAAAACCTTGCACAACCCTGAGACCAACCGAGCGATGCTTCTTGCGACGGTTGGTATTCCGGTTGGACTTGTGTCTCAACTACCCGAGGACCAACCTATTCGCAAGCTGCGAGCTTTTGCAAGCACGGTTGGTTTTTCGGTTGGATTGACAAGAATTATCGGTTGGATTTGTGGCTCAATTCGACCGGGTTGGAAATACGGTTTTTTTTGGGTTGTTCGATCTGCTAGGGCATGTTTTCTGAATAAAATATTGTTGTATATGAAAAAATACTAAGAAAATAACTTAGTCGCAATATCAATGTGTATACAGTAAAAACTCAATAACCGCTCGATCTCCCCATCCAAATTCTCATCTGTAAAACTCACCCGTTATCAGGATGTTTTAGTATGCTAAATGCGTTATACCAGTATCGGCCGATAGCACAGCATAAGCAAAATATTATAATATGACATAAGTAACTATCAGAGTGAATCATTCAGTATAAAGTATTAAAGCAAAATTCTATAACTGTAAAATCAGCGTGTGCCACCTCAAAATTGTGCCACTCAGTGAAGATATTCGCAATAATGTCTCGCTATTCAATAATTATTAAAATAAATTATTGAATATAAACTGTGACGTGCTTTTTTGGAAATCACGATCACAAGGGCTCGTGTTATCGTTACTTGCTATTTTTCAGTGTTTTCGAGCTGCTTTCCCTCGAATTTACGTTCTCGGTTAGCTAAGAATTCTAATTCTTATGTTTTGTTAGTGTTGTTGTAAAGTTTTGATAGTTCGGTGCACTCAAATCTGTCGCGAGGATGAGAGCTCAAAGAAACGAGCAGCCCGGCAGACAAGAGTCCCCGAACGAGTCTTGCGATTAGTTGTAGACCGGTGTAAATCCGGCGCCCTATCGAGATAATGTATTGCGCTAGAGAACGGGTGGAGTTTTGTTGGTTTTTTGCAAAGGATGGAGCATCCTGTTGCAGTGTAGTGCATAAGAGTGCTGATTAGGCCCGTTCTCGCGCGAAGCATTAAGGGAGGCGATCGTATAGATTTCGAAAATGTTACCGGCATGATTTGCGTTCCCGATATAGTTACGAGGTGATTCGAGGGAGAGGGCAGTAGTTCTCGAGTAAGGGATTTTGGGAGGGATTCGTAATTATTATGACGAGATTTCGATGATTGCTGGAGACAATCAGTCTTTCTCGGGACACCGCCGAGGTGCCTCGAGTCTTGAACAAGCTCCCGTGTTGACAGTTTTTCTGTCGCTCTCGCGCGCGTCTTCGCGTCGTTCACGGACTTCGCATGTATAGCGTACAACGTACGCTACGAGTTCCCGTGCTTTCGTGAAGTTTATTTTATTAAAAATAAAACTCGTGTTCTCGTGCATTGTGTAGTGCAGTTAGTGCACTTAAAGCTCTCGGGGTTCCTCAGGAATATCAGTTCTCGCTCCTCGATTTACTTGGAAGAATTGTGGTGAGTCGTTGTCGTTTAATTAATTATTTAATCGAATACGCCGATTGCTTCGATTAAAGATCTCGTGCTACGGAATATTCGTGCAGTTACCGTTGAGTTTCGCGAACTTTTTCTTGATTTTTGACGTTCGTTCTCGTTGTTTGAGATCTCGAAAATGTAAGGCTATTTACTGGGTCATACCTCGACCCTCTCTACCACAACCTAGCAGACTGAGCGGCCGTGCATTTCCGCAACCGTTCGTTCTCGTAAGTGCATCCAGTTGCGTTTGTTAATTTTACGCGACCCCAAAAATTAACTAAGCTACCGTTTTCTCTGAATTTGTTCTCGATCGATAGCTTTTGCTCCGGGCTTTCGATTTTGATTGGAATTGAGCCTGATCAACTCGATTCCTCGGGCATACCGGTTAGTTAATACCGGTGAAATAAAAATTAACTGGCGCCCACCGGGTTTGCGGATGCGCGAACGAGAGTGGACGGCCGAAGGTGACCGTATCGTGATGCAGTTCCCGAATAAAATTTGATTTTATTTGTTACCGATTATGCTCACGCAAAATACGTCACAAAACACAAGCCATATTAGAGAACCCGGTTACAAATTTTTTCAAGTAGTCATGGTTTCAGTATTTTTACATTTTTGGTAGCGCAATTCCTTTGGCTCAATATCATTGCCAGATCTTATTAAACAGCGAAGATGGAAAACAAAATTAAAAAACATAGTCCTGTTCACATCCTTTTCACAACATCACTTACAAGCAGTGTTGTAAAGAATCTAATGCTTATAGAAATAAAGATGATAATAAGAACAGTTCTATAATTACGATTTCAAAATAATAACATGTACCGATTAAAACACAATGACTACATTTTTTAACAGCTGCAAAAAATATTATTTTGGATAAAATTCCATGTCAATCTTTTAGAAAATGAAGAAACATAATTATTGCATTAAAAAAGTAATGCATTAATTATCGCTTACATTTTCACTATTTCTATCCCTATTGAAGCGAAAAATAGTATTTTTCCAGCTAAACAAATGCTTACACTCTATTTTATAATCACCACATATTATTATTATTATTATGGCGTCATAATAATAAAACAAAACGATACGGAAAACTATATTTCATGAATTAACGTGGTTTACAACTCTGCTTACAAGATAGTAATACACGAGATGATCAATAAATAATCGTAGCCGAAATTTTGCCGTCCATCATACCGATAGGATTTCATGTTTCATTTTGATTTATTAATTGTTTAAATTGAGTCACTTGATATTAGTTTCACGCAAGGACATTATCGCATTGAATGATAGTTCTCAAAATAAAAAGCTTAAGCGTGTGTACTTCACATATTACCATATGATGAACGCACCCTTTCTAGGAATCTAAAGAAAAAGACAGCTGTCTTTTTCTTTAGATTCCTCGGGCACTACGCATAGAATCCGAGGAACCTAAAGAAAAAGATAGCTATTTATTTACGTGTATGACCCAAAGAACCTAAAGAAAAAACCTAGCTGTCTATTTACGTGTATGATCCAAAGAACCTAAAGAAAAAAGTCTAGCTGTCTGTTTACGGCTATACATGCAGTCAAATATAGTGTAATTATTTCGAAGAACCTAAAAAACCCAAAGCTGTCTGGATATGCGTAGAACCCAAAGAAGAATTCCTAGCTGTCTGTTTACGGTAATGCGTGTAGTCAAATATAACATGATTCGGTGGTTATTTATTAAAAGGCCTATCCATCATATGGCGATATGTCAGGTACATAGGCTTAAGCTTTTTCTGTTGAAAATCAGCAGTTGTTGCAATAATGTTCTTGCGTAAAACTAATATTAAGCGACTCAATTTAAACAAATAACAAATCAAACCTTTTTTTCGCTTGAGTGATGCAACACTGCGAGTTGTGCTGATGGAAATTACTCTTACACATGAGCCACTCGTTGTGCTTAATTGCTCCAAACCGAATATATCTCTCAAATAACCATCAGTCGATACACCTTTTTGAATTCGAGACTGAAACCTTAGGTACTTGACAATTACGTTTGGGTAAAATGGCGTCGTCCATAACGACCATTTGTTCAGCTCTGTCGATAAGAATATAAAAGGGTGCGTTCATCATATGGTAATATGTGAAGTATACACGCTTAAGCTTTTTATTTTGAGAACTATCATTCAATGCGATAATGTCCTTGCGTGAAACTAATGTCAAGTGACTCAATTTAAACAATTAATAAATCAAAATGAAACATGAAATCCTATCGGTATGATGGACGGCAAAGTTTCGGCTACGATTATTTATTGATCATCTCGTGTATTACAATCTTGTAAGCAGAGTTGTAAACCATGTTAATTCATGAAATATAGTTTTCCGTATCGTTTTGTTTTATTATTATGACGCCATAATAATAATAATAATATGTGGTGATTATAAAATAGAGTGTAAGCATTTGTTTAGCTGGAAAAAATACTATTTTTCGCTTAAATAGGGATAGAAATAGTGAAAATGTAAGCGATAATTAATGCATTACTTTTTTAATGCAATAATTATGTTTCTTCATTTTCTAAAAGATTGACATGGAATTTTATCCAAAATAATATTTTTTGCAGCTGTTAAAAAATGTAGTCATTGTGTTTTAATCGGTACATGTTATTATTTTGAAATCGTAATTATAGAACTGTTCTTATTATCATCTTTATTTCTATAAGCATTAGATTCTTTACAACACTGCTTGTAAGTGATGTTGTGAAAAGGATGTGAACAGGACTATGTTTTTTAATTTTGTTTTCCATCTTCGCTGTTTAATAAGATCTGGCAATGATATTGAGCCAAAGGAATTGCGCTACC
Organism: Ephialtes manifestator; assembly: GCA_963970395.1. Lineage (NCBI taxonomy): Eukaryota > Metazoa > Arthropoda > Insecta > Hymenoptera > Ichneumonidae > Ephialtes > Ephialtes manifestator. Next base: position 29,516,654 of record OZ019974.1, on the reverse strand, counting down.
AAAAATGTAAAAATACTGAAACCATGACTACTTGAAAAAATTTGTAACCGGGTTCTCTAATATGGCTTGTGTTTATATTCAATAATTTATTTTAATAATTATTGAATAGCGAGACATTATTGCGAATATCTTCACTGAGTGGCACAATTACACGCTGATTTTACAGTTATAGAATTTTGCTTTAATACTTTATACTGAATGATTCACTCTGATAGTTACTTATGTCATATTATAATATTTTGCTTATGCTGTGCTATCGGCCGATACTGGTATAACGCATTTAGCATACTAAAACATCCTGATAACGGGTGAGTTTTACAGATGAGAATTTGGATGGGGAGATCGAGCGGTTATTGAGTTTTTACTGTATACACATTGATATTGCGACTAAGTTATTTTCTTAGTATTTTTTCATATACAACAATATTTTATTCAGAAAACAGGGTATTATTTTTATATTGTATAATACAATTGAGTTGGGGGCACGCTGTTAAAAACTTTCTTAAATTAATATACATATGTAGGAAGTTTTTTTGCATATACCACTCACGAAATTTACAACGCATATTTTGATTTTCAATAAGTGGTGTATTAAACCATTTTCGCAGTAGCTCATAAGTAATATAGTAGTAATATAAGTAGTAATAAGTGCCGGAAAAATACGGAACCGATACCGATTAAAAAATAATTACGTTTTAAGCATACAATATAATAATCATTTTTATGCCTTATCACGAATATTAAACTTATACATATCACTCGTCATCGCTATCGTCATCCGCTTCACCACAACTATTAAATCCTTCACTCGCATGGTTTGTATACCCCTGTATACGTGATTCGACGTGGGCATTTTCGAGATCATCGAGACGGCCGATGTCGTTATCGTCTTCGTGTGACGGCGAACCGCCGTTGTCTTCAAATTCATCGACTACAACATTTGTTGAATACACTGATTGTCCTTCCTGACAGCCTATACCATTCCTATGTCTGTGGGCCGCCTCCTTCCTGTCAAAGTTGGCGGCTCGGCGACGGTCAGTAAAGGAGCCGACACCATTTCCCCAGTCGAATTCTCTCGAGCTTGTTGCAAGCTGTGCGTGGCCTATACCCAGCATCACGTCCACGATCGAGACACGTTCATCCCCATCATTCCATAGGATATCCACCCAAATAGCCTCGGCAGACACATCCGGAAACTACACGTGCATGAGGACACTATGGCCGACGAGACACTCACGAAGCCCATGGCACGTGTCAACAGTCCATTCGGTATCTCCGATGGGACATACGTCGGGTATTCCACAAGCGAAAACTTGCCATGGCACAAGTTGAACGATTGATGGCATTAAGTATAAATCTTCAAGGCGTAATGTTAAAGTTTCACCTAAATTGTTCTCGTTGATGTACGATATTGTCGACTTTTCATTCATTAGAACATAAGTTAACTACACTCCTTTTCGTAACCTTCGTAAACGACCCTTATGAAAAATGTGTCCAACCTTGTAAACAGAAAAACACCACCCGGCTCGTCGTGCCTTCTTCTATCTTGACATAGGGGAATGACGCACCATTATTCCCAAAGCAAGTATTGCTCTGTGTAAGTGTAGTGACGACCCTACGCTTCAGCGTTTTCATCAGTATTACAGCCGTGTAACAGAGGACGAAAATGTATGTTCTCAACAATCTTGTCTAGCGATACGCACAAAACACTCTTATAAAAAATCTTCGAGTCACGTTCGTTTCCAAACTTGTATCGAATTTTCTAGCGTACGGACTTTTACATCTTGCTTTAAAAATATGCAAACAAAATACATGTAACCGCTTTTCATATTTGAATAATAACAAAATTTATGTTTGATAGAAATGTTGACAAAATAAAAAATTTGAAGACGACCGATTTTTAGATTTTTAATACAAACAAAACATGAAAAGGATTCCGGTGGTCTTTTTCATTTTCGAATAAAAACCAAAATTTATGTTTAAAAGAAATGTTGACAAAATAAAAAGGTTTTCTGATGTCGTATTTTTAGATTTTTAATACAAACAAAATATGAAAACGATTCCGGTGGACTGTTTTATATTTGAATGAAAACAAAAAATTTTATGCTTGAAATAAAACCAAAGTTTATGTTTGAATGAAATATTCCCAAAATAAAAAATTTTCAGTCTACCTATTTTGAGATTTTGAACACAAACAAAACATGAGAAGGTTTACGGTGGTCTGTTTCATATTTGAATGAAAACCAAACTTTATGTTTGCATGAAATTTTGACAAAATAAAAAGTTTTGAGACGTCATATTTGCAGATTTTTAATGCAAACGAAACATGAAAAGGTTTTCGGTGGAATTTTTTATATTTGAATGAAAACCAAAACTTATGTTTGAAAGAAATAGTCACAAAATAAAAAAGTTGTAAGACGTGTTTTTAGATTTTAATACAAACACAAAATAAAACTGACAACATATTTCTTGTGTCACTTTTATCATTCGAAACCTTTTCCCTCATTTTCCAAGACTACATAAAACCAGTATTTTTTTAGATTTTAATACAAACACAAAATATAACTGAAAACGTATTTCTTTTATCACTGTTATCATTCGAAACCTTTTACCCTTAATTTCCAAGACACATGAATCATCTACATAAAAAGATGCAAAGTAGAACCTTGCACATTGCTTCCTCATTATTTTTCGCTTTTTACAAAGCTCCCTCTGTGAGGAAGCAGTATGTTATTCAATTTTGGCTTCCTCATAGAGGAAGCTTTGTAAAAAGCGAAAAATAATGAGGAAGCAATGTGCAAGGTTCTACTTTGCATCTTTTTTTTTTATACCTTGTGTCTCTTTTGCAGAGGTGTTTTATACAGCTATAAATCACCTCTGCAAACACCGTTACATCTAATTTTGATTAGATACAAATTTTTGTCGTACTTTCTCAACTTTTCCGGAAGTTATAGCGAAAATCTACATTTTTTTTTAAATGAAAAATGGTGTAAAATCCGAACGACTTTACCGATCATCACCAAATTTGGTACATGGCATTTCTGAATGTTATTTTTCGTCTGTACAAAATTTCTGTTCATTTGTTGAAATTCGACGTAATTTAGATCAAAATCTATTTTTTTCGAAAAATTCAAAATTCTATAAAATCCGAACCGCTTTACCGATTTCGTCGAAATTCAATACCATACAACATTGAACGTATCTTCAGTTATGAAGAACTATTTAGCCAAATCGGCGAACTTTTACGAAAGTTAGAGCGACCACGCCCTTTTTTCAACAAATTAAAATCAACATAAAATCTTAATGACTTCACATATTTTGGCAAAAATCACAACATTCAAAGAGGGGCAGCTACTCTACTTGCGTGCCAAATTTGAGCCGGATCGCTCGAACGGTTACCGAGTGAGAGGAGATTGAATTTTCGAAGCCCAGCACACACACACACACACACACACACACACACACACACACACACACACACACACACACACATACATACATACGGACATTTTTTCTAAACCACTTTTCTCGACGTTTTAGGTGATTCTAAGCATACTGACATGAAAATCTCGAAAAAAAAAAATTTCATGAAAACAAAGCTTCCTCTATGAGGAAGCAAAAACAGACGATCAGCGTTGAGCTAGACAGTAATAAAACTGAAAACGCATTTCTTGTGTGACTGTTATCATTCGAAACCTCTACCCCTCATTTTCCAAGACATATGAGTCATCTACATTTAACCAGACGATCACCGATGAGATACGTTAGTCATAAAGAAACACTCCTGACGCCATCATCTCAGGTTCTCTCTCTCTAACACCTACGACGATTGATACCATCGACGGCATGGTCATAATCGATTGCTCCAAGGAACAATAAAGGAATCGCCTACAGCCAAATGACGAAGGACCCTGTAATGTGGATAATATGTACTCTTTATAATCGGATTTTCTTAAGAATCGTATTTCTAGTTTTAGTAGTTTGGTTGCTCTGTGTGTGTGTCTGAACATTATTATAAAAATAATGTATCATATAAACAATATTTAAATAAACTAATTTATAAATATGTAAGTCTTCATTTATTCAAAGAATAAGCATGAATTAAAAGCGCGAGCAGAACAAGTATACGGACGCGCCGATCATCTCGCGCTGGTGGGTGAAGGTGGGAGCGCTATGGGAGGGGGTTGCGACTGGAGGGGATTCTCGCGGTCTTGGGCCGCGTGCGCTATTTGATATCACTCTCACGCGCGTCGCCACTGTAGACGGTCAGTCGGATACCACGGAGCACACGGGTCTCTCGCGATCCTTGACCACCAGCCGGACTTCCAATAACGCACACCGGTGGCGCCACTATCGTCTCTCAATCGGACACGTAAGGAAGCGCTGAGCGCGCACCGGCTCTCGCGATCTTGGGCCACCGCTTGGGGCTTCCGGCGACACTCACCGGCGGAGCCACCATCGACTCAGCCGGACCCACGGCGGGGCGCCGAGTGCACGCCGTCTCTCGAGATCTCGGACCACTAGCGGCGCCACCACCGACTCCCAGTCAGACCCACGGCGGAGCGCCGAAAGCACGTCGTCTCTCGCGATCTTGGGCCACCGCTCGGGACTTCCAGCGGCGCTCACCGGTGGCGCTACCGTCAATTTTCAGACCCCAGCAGAATGCCTGAACTACGTGGGGCTTTCGCGATCTTGGTCCACAGCATGGACGGAAACAAGAGGTAGGAGAAGAGGGGTGAGTTAACATCACATGCGTACAGGGAGGGGGTGGTGGACAAGTATAGAGACGAATAACAGTCGTTCTCTCAGAGGGAGGATTAAGGGGTGGGAAAAGGGAGGGACAATTAGAGGGCTTGTGTGGGAGGAAAAGAGTGGGAAGACGGAGGGACAATTAGAGGGCTTGTATGGGAGGGTGGGCACTTAAGGGAGGGGCCGGGTGGGAAGAGGGAGGGACAATTAGAGGGCTTGTCTAGGAGGGAGGGCTCTCAAGGGAGGGGAGGGGGTACCCCCACCACGCCCCCTTTATGGCGCCACTAGGCCACGCCCCTTCTGTCTCGCGATCGTGGGCCTCTTCTACTCGCGCACATGGCGATATGGATCGGTTGTAAATTATAAAAACCTTTACAAAAGTATATACTGTTAAGAATGTTATGAAGTTTGCAACACGTTTAACATACAAAATTATGTAAAATATACAAACCATGTATATTCAATTTAAATTAATTTCAATTAATGACGATTATTGCAATTTTAATGTAATTCGATTGAAAAGTAACAAAGGAGTCTGATAAGAAGCCTTAGAAATTCAGTTTCAATGTTATAAAATCCAAGTTCGATTTTATGTAAGGATAGAGACCACTGTGGCTCGCGTGCTCGCAAAACCTCGATTAAATATTTCGAATCTATTTTTTACAATTCAATCGCAATCTTGATATCACTCGCCTGAAATTGCTCTATCCCTCAGGAACCCCTCACGGAGAAAAGGGTGTAGTTGTAGGAACCACGGAATTGATAGTGCTAACCAACAGGCATGGTAGAATATGGCATTAGCAAGTTATTGTGTGTCAGAACCAACCGATCGGTAACGACAAACAACCGATTGGTTTCCAACCAACCGTTAGTAACACCGACCAACTGATTGATAATGTCAACCAATCGATTGGTAATGCCAACCAACCGATTGGTAATGCCAACCAACCGATTGGTAATGCCAACCAACCGATTGGTAATGCCAACCAACCGATTGGTAATGCCAACCAACCGATTGGTAACGCCAACCAAACTACATCTAACGCTCCAAGCATTCAAAGGTTGGTTTTTTCAACTAACCTGGTTTCTCCGTGCTCCTCTATCCTACGGGAACCGCTCTGACTAGCCCCACTCGATGCTACGAAATTTTGAAATTAAAAAAAAAAATTCAGTTTTAAATCCCCCCGCCCGCGTTTAATCCTTAGGACACCCCCCCGCCCGCGTTTAATCCTTAGGACACCGCCCCCCCCTTCCCCGCTTTACCTCTCGGGAATACCTCCACTTTTCCACAGATTTCCTCATTAACTCCTCCACTCCTCAGGAACACCCCCCCCCCCCCCACCCCCTCAGAAACTCCCACCCTCTATCCGTCAGCAACACCTCCCCCCCCACCCCCGCAACAGGTGGCTTGTGCTGAATTTTTCTAAGTCAGAAATGTTTTTATAATATAGAGAGATATTGGCGTCAGCAACGTAATCTCATAAGCGAGTATCTAAATTATCAAATTTCATTTGCCAATCTATTTTCTAGTGTGAATTTAATATAACTGGCAATAAATGTTAAAATTCTGTTTTCGAAAATTTACTCACTGCACTGTTAAAAATCTGGTGTTAAAAACAACATCACACGGAGAGAAATTTTTGTGTCTTGACAAAATAAAACAGCGACAACAAAAATCGTTACGTTACGCTGACAAATTTTTTGTTGGTCTGACAAATCAGATTTGCTATGCTGATAAATCTTTTGTTTAGCTGACAAATCTTTTTGCTGGACTGGCCAATCTTTTTGTTAGCCTAACAAAACGATTTTTGTTGTCACGACACAGAAATTTCTCTCCGTGCAGGTCGGTGTCTATGTGGGTCCACACCTACTGTAGTGTTAACTAGCGGTGTAAATCGGATAGTGTTAAGTAATCATGACACTGATTTAACACCACTAACAATCGTATCATTAACACCACCTTAGTGTTAATTTTGTAACACCGGCGCGGTGTTAAGGTCTTTACACTGTACAGGTGTTATAGTCTGAAAATGTTGTTTCAAAAACTCTTATAAATTAATTGCACCGAACAAACTTTTTAGAAATCTCTTTTATTTAAAATATAGCATATTTTAGAATAATATACATGTACAGACTATCCTATGGTTGATTAATAACATATGCACACTTGTGCTTTAAAGTTCCTAATACAACAACTTAACTAAAACATGTACAGTCTCGCACAAATCCTCATAGCCGATGAGCGGTCCGTAGTATGTAATTTTGATCCAGTGAATTTCGCCTTTAAATTTAACTTTTTTGATCGTTATATCCAGAACGGAATAATAATACTTATGACTTAATTCCATTGATATTCTAAAGCACTCGCATAAACAATACTGATCACCGAGAACAATACAATGCCTAGAACGGAGGCGCTCAATAGCAAACCGCGATCTTCTAGATTCTTCGATACACTGGATGTGGCCACTGATCACTAATCAAGCACATGATTGACACCAAACAGTGCTAAATTAACACAAGCGGTTACACTGTTATTCGTACAACAAAGAAACATTCTAACGTCGGTGTTGTTAAATGAAATTGACACTGGAGTAAATTCAACGAAACCGGCCGTGTCAATTCTACACCACAAAAAGTGTTAACATTACACTATAATGGGTAACACCAATAAAAAGTCCACACCAGCGTCATTTTACACCGCAAATTTTAACAGTGTGTATTGTACATTCGATACAGAGAAGTGCATTAATTTTCAAATGTTTTCTTTGATTGCATTTTTAAAATTTAGAGATGAAAACGGTTCGTTTTCGCGGGAGTAATAAAAAAAACTGTACTGCACAGGCGTACTCGTCATTCGTTAAAAATTAGCAATGCTTGCGTATTTATTGCAAACACGATGTGGTTATTTTCTTTAGAGTAATCAGGAAAAAAAATTTCATGATGAAAAAAAAGTTAACAAAATTTTTGGATTTTGGTTAAACAATCAGAAAAAAAAATTGTTTTAGTCAATTGCCGGACGAATAAAGCCCAGTTATTCGTCTTAAGCCGAATAGGGCCAGACAGAAGATTGACCACTCGACTCTACATAAAAAACTGAATTAGTGTTCTACAAAAACAGATGTTGAAGCTCGGTGTGTACGAAACTACTGTGCGAAAGCACTGAAACAAAGCGAAATATTTCAGGGGTTTTTTAAAGATCGGAATCAACATTTTGTTAAAATTAAAACATTGCGATTCAAGCAATAGTACTCATTTTGGTTTAAATCCATATACTTGTGTCTAAACTATTCAATCAACCGGTGCGATGGTCTAGTGGTTAGGGTACTGGCCTCTAGTCCAGAGCATCGGTAGGTCGCGGGTTCGATTCCCGGTGCCGTCGATTTTCGTCGAAAATATAAATACGGACGCGATGAAGCTCCAGATGTATACATGAGACCCACACAGGTATTTCTACCTGTGGGGGTCACATGTATACAGCTGTAGTCCGTGTTTACGTTCTCGACGAAACGTGACGTAGCTTCGGTGCCGGGAGGCGAACTCGAGACCGGCTATATCGGCATGGGTTTTCCGCAGTTTTCCTATGCCCATAGCAGAAATGCTATGGCGAATGCGATATAGAGGGGGAAGTCGGATGCGGCCGCAATCCGGGGGGGGACTGGCTCGCGGCAGAAATGCTTCGGATGACGAATAATTAAATAATACTGTGCGGAAAGCCGAGCCGACCCGCTATAAGACTCACATCGGAGACTTGATAAGCGGGGGAAAATGCAAAAAAAAAAAAAAAAAAAAAAAAAAAAAAAAAAAAAAAAAAAAAAACTATTCAATCATAACGAAAAATACCTTGGAAATGCTATCTTTTTAAAGATCTTATGTATCAACCACGAAACAAAGTTGTCATAACGTGAAAACTCGAGTCTTAGAGCGTCTTGTCAATTCGATCGGTATCGTAGGTAACTGTATTTGTCTCGAGACGCTATCATGCTTCTTGATATCACAACAGTACTTTAGTTGACATCTGTATTGTCGAGTTGTCGTTTTTCTTTACTAATGATAGTAAGGGAAACCCGTATGCGTTTAGATCTATATGTATTTAACCTTAAATAATATTTATGCATTTATGCACGTCACCAATCGATTGATTAGACTAATTTTTGTTGGGTATATAATCTGGTATGATCTAAGAATGGACTTTTTCTGTCTCTTTGAAACTAAGCAATTCCTGTTGTTTATTCCCTTCAAATGCTACCGGGGAAAACATTCAAATGGTGAATTGGCTTGGAAAAATCTTTGAAAAATTTCAAAAATTCAGTGTTACTCATAAGTAGATTGAAGCATCCACCTATAGTAAACTGACTTCTTCTTTTGATTTCAATTTTTTTTTAATGAAAGAAGTTCTAAAAAAAATCGAATGAAGGACCGAGCTTAACATTTTTTTATATCGGACACAGAATTTTTCAGTATTTATTTTTAATTTTAAATTTGTTTCGATCAATATGATCGTTTAAAAAATTGTAGATAATTCCAATCGTTTTTTAAAACATCAAAATAAAAACTGAATGCTTTCGGGAGTCAGAACGATCGTATAAAAAATCGCGGGCCAAATCTGAGAGGTCAAGGATCAGACCCAGATCGAATGACTCCATATATGTGACCGCTTTGGAAGAAAATTTCCTAAAACATGCTTTTTAAATTTCTTTACTTACCTAGATTTGTTCTCTTTGGGTTGTAGAATTTTCGTAAACAGAAGTCTCCACTTGGAGAACATCAAGTTCTATGGATTCGACATGGATTACACCCTTGCAGGTGAGTTTTCTAAATTTAATACCCCAAACGATTTAATGACGATTAATACCAATACAGTAGCCTCCCGCTAAGTGCTCGCCTACGGGCCTGTAGGGGTAAAAACGAGCACTTAGCAAGTTACCACCTCTCCGTAGAGATTCTGCGAGCTCGGGCCGCATTCGGCCGAGATCGGCACGGCTCGGGCGCAGTCGTCCGCGATCGGCCGGGCTCGGTAGAGAATCGTAGTCTTGGTGGGAGAACATTCACGCCTCCCGATCGAGAGGAAGGCGCCTCGGCGAGCACTTAGTGGGAGGCTACTGTAGATTAAAAATTCAACGTCCAATTAAATGTCGCAGAATACAAATCACCGCAGTACGAGCAGCTCGGCTTCAATCTCTTGAAGGATCGATTGGTCTCCCTGGGATACCCTCGTGAGATTCAGGCTTTCGAGTACGACCCGAGTTTCCCGGTGAGAGGCCTGTGGTTTGACACACTGTACGGAAATCTTCTGAAAGTTGACGCTTACGGCAACATTCTCGTCTGCGTCCACGGTTTCGAATTCTTGAAGCAGTAAGTACGCAAATCCTTCCATCTCAAAATTTTTACACATATCACACATTCACTCTCATCTAAACGATTAATTACAACAGAATCTTAGTAGATCACGATAAATGAAAAGTTATTAACGAATCTTGAAAGAAAGTTTAACAAGCATTTAGAATACTTTATTTGTATAAAAGTTGTATGATACATTCGATTTAATTAACATTTAGTTAGTTAAATCACGGAAACGCGCAAATTGATAAACAGTAAAAGGCAATGAAAAATTCACGAAAAATTGTATTTAAACTATATTATTATTAAAATTTTATACAAAAATGTTGAAAAAGTTAACAAAACGGAAAATACTCAATCTGCTGAGACCCACCCGCGTAGAAAAAAAGAATCTTGTGAAGAATCTTTTAAAGAATCTTAAAAAAAGTCTTGAAAGAATCTTTAAAGGAATCTTGAAAAGAATGACGTATAGGATCCGGAGCAAGATTCTTTCCAGGATTCTTTTCAAGATTCTGTCTATCCGAAAGCGTTCTGAGAATCTTACAAAGAATCTTCGAAAGAATCTTGAAAAGCGTCTTTAAGAAAATCGTGAAAAGATTCCGTCCATTAAACAGAAAAATCGTTGGAAGAATTTTAATGAAATTCTTCAGAGGAATCGAGCAAAACCTGTTGTGGCTTTGCCTTGGTGTCGAGACAGTATATTTCGGTACGTCAACGAAGGGTAAACCCCTCGTGTGTAGTCCAACTCAGAAAAGCTTTCCAGTCTTATATATACGCTGAGGCTTCAAACCACTTGCGAGAAACGCTCCGTCCGTTCGCCACCTAGTGACATCATACGAAACACTGGTGGACAATACTCCGCTAGATGGCGAGCGGTCGAAGCGTTTCTCGCAAGTGACTTGAAGCCTGAACGTATATAAGACTGCAAAGCTGTCCTGAGTTCGACTATACACGAGTGGTTTACCCTTCGCTGACGTATCGAAATGTACTGTTTCGATACCAAGGAAAAGCAACAACAGGTTTCGCTCGATTCCTCTGAAAATTTTCATTAAGATTCTTTCAACGATTTTTCTGTTTAATGGCAATCTTTTCACGATTCTCTTAAAGACGCTTTTCAAGATTCTTTCGAAGATTCTTTGAAAGATTCTCAAAACGCTTTCAGATAGAAAGAATCTTGAAAAGAATTCTGGAAAGAATCTTGCTCCGGATCCTATACGTGATTCTTTTCAAGATTCCTTTAAAGATTCTTTCAGGACTTTTTTTAAGATTCTTTAAAAGATTCTTCACAAGATTCTTTTTTTCTCCGCGGGCAGTCACTGCAAAATAACAATTTATGGTCTTGACACACGGTGCATGAGCACCAGACGCAATGTGCGTTTCTTTTATTTTTAATTTTATTTGTGAATAATATTTTTGACTATTATAATCAAATTAGGTAAGAATATATCAATTATAGTGATTTTTAAATGCAATATAAAATTAACTTACTGATGCGAGATTTTACCTCGGACTCATGACTGGGTGTATCACACCCTACACCAAATTCAAAGTTGTACAGTGTAAATATCAACAAGCTACTCAAGTCGCGATCGACGTGACACTATTTCTAATGGTTCGAATTGAATGATGGCCAAGATCCGGAATCGATAACATAGTTGGTTACCTTATTGTTACATCCCTAAGAATGTGGTGCCTGAAATAAATTCAACCCTTCGCCCACCGTTGCATGCACCGGAAAAGGGCCCTGCAGCTGGTGATCGATAAAAGGGAAAATAGATCTGCTCACGTAGGAGGGGTAGATGGGGTCAGTTGCGAAGGAGGAGTGTGAGGTCCTTCGCTAGCTCGCGGTCGAGGTGATACCCCATGCTTTAGGAGGGAAGTGGAAAATGGCAGATATCAGCCAATAGAGGCGTGAAACCGGCCTCTTCAAACCCCCATAAATTTACTCACCAGCCTTAAGACGAAGAAATCTGCTAAAAAGTGGGAGACGGGAGCTTTTCCGACCAATTAGAATCAAAAAGAAACTGCCCTCTTCTAACCATACGTAACACTAGAATTCAATTGTAACAGTATTTACAGGCGCAATTTTCATATTTTTAGTCAGTCTCAATTTGTAAAATCACCAGTCAATATTTCCAGAATCAAAGTGAATAAATTAGTGGTATATTTATGTAACAGGTCGCTAATAACCTTAGCCGTTGAAGCGACCCTAAATAAACAAAAGTCTTGAAAGAATCTTTAAAGGAATTTTGAAAAGAATCACGTATAGGATCCGGAGCAAGATTCTTTCCAGGATTCTTTGCAAGATTCTTTCTATCCGAAAGCGTTCTGAGGAACTTTCATAGAATCTTCGAAAGAATCTTGAAAAGCGTCTTTAAGAGAACCGTGAAAAGATTCCGTCCATTAAACGGAAAAATCGTTGAAAGAATCTTAATGAAATTTTTCAGAGGAATCGAGCAAAACCTGTTGTTGCTTTCCCTTGGTATCGAGACAGTACATTTCGGTACGACAACGACGGGTAAACCCCTCGTGTATAGTCGAACTCAGAACTGCTTTGCAGTCTTATATATGTTTAGGCTTCAAGTCACTTGCGAGAAACGCTTCGACCGTTCGCCATCTAGTGGCATCGTACGAAACACTGATATTCAATACACCGCTAAATGGCGCACAGTCGAAGCATTTCTCGCAAGGGACTTGAAGCCTAAACATATATAAGACTGCAAAGCAGTTCTGAGTTCGACTATACACGAAGGGTTTACCCTTCGTTGACGTACCGAAATGTACTGTCTCGATACCAAGGGAGAGCAGCAACAGGTTTCGCTCGATTCCTCTGAAGAATTTCATTAAGATTCTTTCAACGATTTTTCTGTTTAATGGACGGAATCTTCTCACGATTCTCTTAAAGACACTTGTCAAGATTCTTTCGAAGATTCTTTGAAAGATTCTCAGAACGCTTTCGGATAGAAAGAATCCTGGAAAGAATCTTGCTCCGGATCATATACGTAATTCTTTTCAAGATCCCTTTAAAGATTCTTTCAAGACTTTTTTTAAGATTCTTCACAAGATTCTTTTTTTCTACGCGGGTTAATTGGGCTTAGTTGAATGTGCGAGGTCAAACCCCGACATTTCATTCTATGTCTTTTCGAACATTTGATTTCACGTAAAATAATCCACGACTCTATTCTCCTATCCAACCTCCAATTTCCACAAATGAATACTCAAATCTTAAGACTTAAAATGAATTATCGAAATTCTCCTAATTCGAACATTGCTTCAGAGAATAAATATAAAGTCATTGAAACTGATCATGCAATTAAGTTTTGAAGAATAAAGTATATTTCAATGAATGATCAAAGATTAAATTCCAATTTTAAAAACATGAAACCCAAACATTAAAAAATCCTTTATTACTGATCAAATCGTTCAAAAACAAAAACAAGGAAATTCAAGTTGCATCGGACGTTACATTAGGAGTGTCCCTAGCAGATACGACAACCAGTTAATTTCGGCCCTAAACCGTACAAAATAACCGTTAAAACAACCAGGTTCATTTTTCCCCAAAACTAACGGTTATTCATGGTGGAGAATAACCACTTTGTGAATTTTGTAACTGGTTAACCACACCGAATAACTACTTCGATAACTGTCCAACGAACATCCAGCTGCTGGTTGTTTCAAGAGTTAACCGATTCTTATACTTCAAATATATAATCAAAACATATGTTCCCACAGATGCGAAAAGCTGAGTGGTCTAAAGCGCGGACTAACAGTCTCAGGATCCCGGGTTCGAATCCTACTAATGACGAAAAAATTTCAATTCTCTATTCGCGATCGTATATATACCAAATTTCCGGAAGAAGTCGAATATACAAATGAAGAAAAAAATAACCTATTTAATTAAACGCGAAAACACTAATTCTTTTTGTCGTGCTTGTAGTTATTAGGGTGGTTAATCGGTACAGTTAATTTTCAAAACAACCAGCAGCCGGATGTTCGTTGGACAATTATAATTGTCCAACGAATTAATAATAATTATCGAAGTAGGTATTCGGTGTATTTAAACATTTACAAAATTCACAAGGTGATTATTATGAACCGTGAACAACCGTTACTTTTGGGCAAAAATGAACCTGCTTGTTTTTACGGTCATTTTGTACGGTCATCGGACCTGCTAGGGGTAGTTCAAGTTTGCGTGGGGTGTGATACAACCCAGTCATGAGTCATGAGTTGTACGGTTAACTACAATTTTAGTTTTCAACATTTCAGTTCTCAAGTCTACGAACTATACCCCAACAAGTTTCTGCAACTGGACGAGTCCCGAGTATATGTGCTCAACACGCTCTTCAACTTGCCGGAAACCTATCTGTTGGCATGTCTCATCGATTTCTTTACGAATTCGCCGCAGTACACGCGCGAGAAGACCGGTGTCAAGGAGGGTGAATTGACCATGAGCTTCAAGAGCATATTCCAAGACGTGAGAAATGCGGTCGACTGGATTCATATACAGGGCGATCTTAAGACTAAAACTGTCGAGAAGGTTGACGAATACGTCAAGAAGGACGACAGACTGCCCATGTTCCTCGAGAGGATACGGGAGAGCGGAGCTAAAGTATTTCTACTCACCAATAGCGATTACGTCTTCACGGACAAGATTATGACCTATCTCTTCGACTTTCCTCACGGCGCCAGGGTACGTTACATTCTCAAATAACTAATCTCACTATCTCCGGCTTGCTTCAAGCTTTATAAGCTATTTTATTAAATATTACCAGGTTATAGCAGCTCGCGCGCTGAGCGCAGTCGCGATGCGTTTAATTAATAGTTAGGCGTCGGAAATTTTGGAATAAACAGGACCTGCGTGGGGTATATGAGAAGACTCAGAGATGAGACCCCTGTCCAGGCCCTGCTTTGTTCTGGTCCTCCTATGGGATCTCTCCCTAAACCTTGAATTTTCGGAATCACGCTACAAGATCGTCCTCCGGGATCAGGGATGTATTTATTTAAATACATGAGTCAAAATGTATTTAAAGAAGCAAATAAAAAATAGTTAACGTTTTT
>OZ019974.1:29464007-29496507 GCA_963970395.1 Ephialtes manifestator | reverse complement strand
AATCTTTTGCTGACATAGGAACGCGGCCGTATCGAACCGGACAAGTTGCTCGCGTCGCGGTGGTCAGTCTGTCTGCGTTAATTTAAGGGTTCGAGTTTCCGCCACGAACAATCCGTCGTGTAGTTCATAAGTGACTATGTGTGCCATTCGAAAAGGGTAATTTAAATTGTAACAGCGTGTTGTACGAAGAGCGTTATTTAAAAATTCTAAGTTTGTAAGTGTGTAAAATCTTTAAACCCCAGTAAGAGTTCCGAAATGATGTAACAGTCTGAATGCTAGAGAATTAATGTGAAACAAATTCATTTGTGAGGTGTGCTTCCATTCCGCGAATTTAAGAAAATATAATTTACTTTTACCTAATTTTCAATTGGTACTTTGTTTATTTTAACCCAGAACAGCATCCGAGAACGTCCTGTATGGGACGTGTATCGAAGTATCCACATAAAAATGTGCTTCACGCAGGAGGTTGATATTGTTGCGTGCGAGACCGCTCCGCACGTGACATGTGCATGCACTTTTTGGTGGGCGGCGCTACTATAATTCGTGAAAATTATAATTATCTATGTCGAAAGATGATTATTATTTCATCATTCGATATTTATAATTATAATTTTTAGGAATGATAGTAGCATTGCACACGCCAAGCTACGTGTACATGTAATATTAATTTTTAAAAACAGCAAATCGAACAGTAAAATGCAAAGTCCGACCGCTCGATACTCACTCGATACGAACACGCTTTAGTCGCTCCCAAAAATGGCGTTTCTCCAATACAGAAATGCAAAAGTCACTCCAAAAATGAAAAAGCGCCCGAAAAAATCGTGACATGAAAATTAATTAATCATTGCACGTAGATGATTATAATGTTCATTATAATAGCAGCGTCGCAAACGACAAACTGCATACACACAACATATAAATTGAGTGTATTCGCGACTGCAAGAAAATATGAGATCGATAGTGGTAGAGACACGAAAATGTACAGCCCTTTTCAACAGTCGTTAAACCCACTCCAAAAATCATATTGACACGGCAATTTCCGAACTTGTTTACGCACACTCCAAACACTCCAATATTTCGCGTGTCCCTAGCGTCACTGTATTAGAGACACTCTTCTGTACGAATAGCCACAGCGTTATATTAATGTAAAATTGAGTGAAAAGTTAAATTTTCTTTACTTAACACATTACCTCCTAATTATTTTTCACTTTTTACAAAGCTACTTCTATCAGAAAGAAGTAACTGTAAAAAAATGTATTGTTCATTTCACTATCCACCTAATATTCACCTTTTACCCAAGCATATCCCAGTCTGAAAATATCATAGTCGACGTAAAAATGTCCAACGAAACGAAAGAAGATATTTTTGAAACTTTTTATTTATGATAATATTTTAATAAATCCCGCTCCTTAATTAATTTTCAATATTTTTTGGAGACTTTCATCGATTTTCTGAAATTAAATTATGTCGACCCTATGTTTTTTTAAAACCTGAGACATTTTTACATAGAAAAAAAAGTTTTCAAATATATTAAAATCATGTTTAAAAATCTGAAAAAATATTATATATAATATAATATTAAACATTATCATATCCTGAAGTTATAATTCGATCGGAAGCAATTTTTCTAAGCCACTTTTCACGACCTTTCGGATCGTTTTGAGTGTACGGACATGCAAATATGGGTTATACCTCCAGGTACCGATAGAAGAAATCCGTGTGCCTAATTTCTTGCTTGCCTGAACATTTTACAGCATGTTTACTACAATGTGAAGTGAAGATTTATCAAATATTCGACCCCTACAATTTCTTTTCTAATTAGTATAAATTAATTATTTTTCGATTTTCGTTCAATTGTATATTTTCCATTATTTTTAACCAATGCAGGTGAAAACATTAAATTATTTAAAAAATCATTTCTTAGACACTAGCGCCTAAACTTTTTGAAAAAAATATTAGTTCTTGAGTGAAAAAATGTTGAACCTCTGAAAAAAATACGTTTTTAAGTGTCGGCAGCTGGTGGATTGTCGCATATAAAGAAAAATTGATGAGAACGAAGCTTCCTTTAATGGGGAGCAAAAAAAAATCTTCAAAAAAAACGTTTGCATTACGATTTACATAAAAATCTCAAATTAAGTTAGTGATCCGCTGGAATAATTTGTACATCGCGTGACTGAATGTCCGATGGCGGGACGTCGTATGTTCGTAGTAAATATGTCCTTTGGCCTTTATTCGCATTGTATACGTTGATTTCTCAACCTAATGACTGTGACTTTCAGATGCCTCACGAGAGTACTGTAGCTCACGAGCAAAGGTTCGTTATGGAAACCCCGATGATCAGTAGAACTCGCACTTTCAAGTTGATGGACGAAGAGGAAGAACAAAGTAGATTAGCCGCGGTGAGTATTTTTCTTTCACCTTTCTCTGTTATCTAAATTAAAGATATCAATTGATCATCGCTAATATGAAAGTAAGATTTAAAACATGGTAGATCTAATTTCACACCATGCTTCAAGCAATTTATTATTATTTTTATTATTATTTATTATTACTTTTTGTCTAATCGGCCATGAAAAACCGCATATTTTTGTGATTTTATATTTCGGGTACGATAAAAAACTTTCTCCCTCGGTGCTTTTATTGGAAATATATAAGTTGATTTTTCGTCAATTCATTTGAATAAAATATTTGTTTTAGTCGCTCACGTGATATGGCCACCAAGTTCGAAAGGACATAATTATAAATATTGTCGAAACCAGAATAAATCGAGTGGATAAATTGTATTATCGGGAGGGAGAAAAATCCAAATTGCTGATATTCATTGACGAGTTATCTTACCTGTTTATCTGCTGATGTCATTAATAAAATAAATATATTCTTTTGAACCTTCCCTGGCGGACCTGTCCGACCGAAAGTTGACGGAAAATCGACGGCCGTTTTGTACAAAAGGTCGCCCAAAAATAAATTTTCATGTAATAATTAAATTAAATTTGACCGATATGTCACCAATTTGGGTCGTTAGACCTGAAATTGACATTAAATATGGGTCAATTCGATCCGCCAGGGATATTTAAAAAATTACATCAACAGATAGACAAGTGAGATGTCAATGAATATCAGTAATTTGGATCTGACTATCCCCTTAAGGTAGTCCTTGCGCCTGGCATTCATTTCGCAGAAGTTCGAGAAAAATGCGAGAGAATTGCAAACGCTTCTCGATGGTATAAAAGTCTGAAAAAATTCATGCTCATTAAAGGTACTGAAAAGATTGATTTTGCATAATAATAATTCTAAAATGTTATTAACAAATTGATGAAAAAAAAAATTGTTTAACAAATCTCCCAGAAACCCACATTAATGAAAATTGAGAATAATTCGTTTATTTTTCTGAATACGTTTTTCTTTTAGATTTTTTAATTCACTTTGAATTTTGGGTTTTTTCACATATTCTTTCCATACAAAAAAGAAAAAAAGTCAAAGTGAATTTAAAAATCTGGAAAAACTCATACGTATTCAGAAAAATTAACGAATTATTTTCATTTTGAAAAATGTGGGTTTTTCCGGAAATTTGTTAAACAATTTCTTTTCATCAATTTGTTAATAACGGTTTAGAATAATTATTATGTGTTGTATCTTCGGGCACAGGGAGAAATCATATAGAACAGAACTAAAATAATAATGCTATATTTAAGGCTCTGAATATATACAGTCCGTGGGTACAGTGCGGAAGTGCGCGAACGACTACTGAAGAACCAGGAAACGGATTTCCAAATTATCTCGCGTAGTCGTGACGTCACGCGTGAGCGGCCCAGTCAGCCGGAGAGTGCTGCCCTCGGCCCGCTTGCTCTCGGTTCGGAATACGACATTATGTAAAATTAATCTTTTCAGTACATATAATGTGCATGGATTTTTTCAGATTTTTATACCATCGAGAAGCGTTTGCAATTCTCTCGCATTTTTCTCGAACGTATGCAAAATGAATACCAGGCGGAAGGACTACCTTAATGCCAGTAAATCAAAATTTTGAATAAATCATTGTGAAAATAGCGACAAACGGTGCATCTGGCCCAATTATTTCTTTCATACGAATGACATCGTATTACAATGACCGATTTATTTTTTGTCTCGATTAGCAGAGAACACTGGAGGTCGAGACCGCAAACACAAACAATCAAATACCTCACGCTCGTCCGGAGACTCCGCGCAACGTGACACATACGCACGACGAGGATTGCAGCGACGAGGACAGCGACTCACAGAAGCATGCGAACAATCTGAGGGCGTGTACCGGCAACTGTCCGGGCAAATGATCCCGCAATCTCGCGTCTCGACGCTACGTTGATTATGTTCCCGTTTGAATATCTCCCGTCGACGTATCGCAAAGGGACAAAGCATCGCTTAAACCGAAACGAAGCCCCATACGATACAGGCTTTTGTTAATATTCTGACGTTACACTCAACGAGTGCAGTCGTTGGCAATTAAAAAAAATTATTATTATTATTCACTTATTTTTCCAAAAATTTCCAACGGAAAATTCTGTTATTTTTATCAATAAAAAAACAACATTATTACTAAAAATCTCCATCATTCTCTGAATTACGGCGAAAATAAAGATACATAACAAAATTGATGATATTCCTATCTTTTTAAATTAATCGTTCGAAAATACTTCTTCTCTTGACTTAAAATTGTTATTACTCGCGCGGACGCAATTATCGATTCAAAGGGTTAATGAGAACGCGAAGTAGAGTCAACTGAACCGTTCGACCGTTATTAAGGATACATTACACATACATTTTGAAACAAAAGTTATATGACTTTCGAATTTGAGTATGTACTTGACATTCAGAGAAATTATCTAAAACGACAAAGCAAAGTAGAATATTGCACATTGCTTCCTCATTATTTTTCGATTTTTGCAAAGATGTTAACGCTATAAGCATCATAGAGTTAACATATTTCGGTTCCCCTATACAGAAACCTTTGTAAAAAAAAGGTATATGATGAGATAGAAATGTGCAAGGTTTTATTTGGTTCCCTTGTTTTCAATAAATAATCAACAACTGAATTTTCCCGAAAGTTGTCAAACAATAATAAACAAAAATCAAATTCCTATAAAATCCTACGCTTCCTATCGATCTTTATTAAATTAGATATGTAGCATCACCGAACATTGTTTCTTTATGTGGAGAATTCGTGCTCACTACATCAAATTTCAAAATGTTAATGGAAAAACGTAATTTTTTGCATCAATTTCTTCAAAACTTCAACAAATTAAAACGGCTTTCCCGGTTTTGCCCAAATTCGACACGAAAGGTCGCATCAACAGTTTCAATTCGCATACGAATTTTCAGCTCGACAGCTATAAATTTGTTAAAGTTGAATCGGTAACGAACATTTTTCAAAATTTTAACCCTCTCGTCAAAACGAAAAGCGTTAAACGATTCTTATAAAATTTATATCAAGTAATAATTGAACAGTACTCTAAATGACATTAAAATTTGAGCTGCTTCGGTCGAGTAGATAACGAGTTATGCTAGTATTCATTTTAGGCCCCCCATCACACATTCGCAACATTTTTTCCAACCACTTTTCACGGCGTTTCAGATCATTTTGAGTTGAATGACATGAAAATATCGAAGAAAAAATTGTCACGACAATAAATATTCCCCTATGATAAAAAGAATTCAGTCATTGAAGCTATTAAGGGGTAACACCACTCTAGCGGCTGAGTACGAGTCCTAACTTTGACTATTTATTTAGGGAGCATGAAAAAAGGAATCGGATTTCTTTCCAGACGGTTTATTTACCACATATTGAAATACAAAATTTTTTTTTGTTATCATTTTGATACAAAATGGCGGCGTCAGGGCCCATCTTGAAAATCGTCTTTTTTTGAAAACACCTTCACGGGAGGACGGTTTTCTCGTAAAGTATAAGACCTGGAACAAAAATCCAAAAAATTTTATAATCTATATACTATTGGCTATGGGACTACGTAGAGTTTTTTTTAATCAAATTTTGTAGAAATGGTGCCCTTTTGAAAAAAAAAAATGATTCGAGTTTTTGGCAAAAAAACAAGCAGTAAAATTTAAAAAAAAACGTTTACGTACTTCGATTGAGAATGTAATTGTCAAGCTACTATCAAAATTTCAAATCGATCTATGCAACGGTGTTCAAGTCATACGCCCTCCCAGTTTGAAAAAAGTGGTTTCGAGAAAAACTAAAAATTGAAAAATTCGGTAACCAAAGTTTCTTTCCACGGTAAAGTTGTCAGGATCAATTGCTGATAATTTTCTAGCCAATGTCCCAAGCTTCTCGACGCTTAGCGTTTCCATTTTATAACGGCTCAATGGCCGCTACTTGATAATTGAACCTTTTTAAAAAAAATTCACTCTAGAGCCAACTGCATATTGTTTTTATGATTCTAAAGTATTGTTTAAGCAAAAAAGCATCGACTTTTCCAAAATCCTAGAGCAGTGTTACCCATTATGAACAATAATTTTGTATTATAATAAGGTGTATGTCCCAGTAGGGCTGTTAAAAAAAACATAATTTTCTTATAATCGGTTGCTCCTGAAATGCTGTATTGATCATCACAAAAAAAATGTTTTCGCGAAAGCTGGGAGTTGTGCGATGATATTAAGTACGGCGTGAAAAGCGGCGATTTTTCGATTTTTTTTTTGCGTGCTGGAGTGTCCATGATGATCGTGGTTGCTTTCGATAACTATGAAATTGTGTAAAGGCAGAAACATGTTCGATGATGCATCGACATTGAAGTTAATAAAATTTAAAAAAAATGAAATCCGTTAAAACATAGAAATATTCGTCTGCTCATCGACTTTTTCGTGCGATTTCAAATGAAAAAATGGCTCTTGAAACGGGAGTCATGTATGATCATAATCATGATGATGATAAGTGATTTTCGAATTTTGGGAAACTGCGATATCGATGCGGCAGTACTAAATTTCATCATACAGGTCTCCCATTTCATGAGCCTTTTTGTTATTTGAAAACGTGCGAAATAGTCGACGATTTTGTTAACTTCAATGTCGATGCGGCAGTACTAAACATTATCGAACATGTTTCTGGCTTTCTGCTTCTGGAAAGCAATCACAATCTCCATGAGCGCTTTAACACGACAAAAATGATTTTCAAAAATCGCCGTTTTTCATGAATTTTGGCCTTGATGCGGCAGTATTTAATATCATCGCACAACTCCCAGCGTTCGCGAAAATATTTATTTTGTGAACCGATTATAAAGAAATTATGTTTTTTTTAACAGCCCTAATGTCCCAGTCATCAGCCGGGTCTTCTTTGAGTAGTAAATGCGCTTTATTAGCCTCAGGTTTACAATATTGTGGTAGGTCAATAGATAATTGTACATAGTATTTACAAGGCTAATGGGCCATTGACCGAAGTCCTTCAGCCCGTGTTTTGATAATGCGATGTAATTCATCTTATCAATAATAATAATTTAACCTATTTATAGTATATGAATGAATGAATGATGTAATTTAACATGTTTATTTCTTAATCTTCTAGGCGAGAAATGAGTTCGAACAAAGTGTGAGTGGGAAATTTGTGTTTAGGGATGTTGTTTGGAGGAAGTGATCTGCATAATGGAGAGATTGCCTCACGATGATGGAGGGCAAATTTCGTGCTTAGCTTTTTTGCTCTGACTATGATTGGCTCTATTTTGGTAGTGTCGTATAGCAGCTGGTTTGAGGGGTTGTGAAGTGGGTTATTGGGATGGCGTAGTTTTGTGAGGCGTCGAAGTGAGATGGTTTCTGCAGTTTTTATATTATGTAGGGCTTGGTTTCTGCAGTTGAGATACAGTGGATGACCATAATCTAGTATGGGGCGACAGATGCATTTATAGATTTTAGTAGCGTGTTTAATGGCGATTTGCTTGTTCTTGTAAGTTAGTTTGCGGAAGTGTGAGGCTCTTGCTGTGGTTTTAGTTTTTATTTTCTTGGTGTGTTTGTTGAAGTTTAATTTATTGTCGATGATGATTCCTAAATATTTCGCCGTTACGCTTGGTTTAATCTGTTCGTTGTACATGTTGATGAATGGAGAGCTGTCGGATACTTTGTGGTTGAAAATGATGAGTTTCGATTTGTTTGGGTTCGGTTTTAAGCGCCATTTGTTAAACCATGTGATGCATTTGTCGGACAGAGCTTGTAGTGCACCTAGGTCTTCTTTGATTGTAGCAAAATTAGTTAAACCCCACAACTGACGATCACTGATTTATGGCCGATGACTGGGACATCAACCTTAGCGCCAAAAAGTTAATAATAACTTAGTTTTGAAGGTTTTTAAAAGTAAAATAAAATTTCAATATGTGGTCAAACTTTTGGAAGTCATGCATTTTAGATGTTTTAGTAGAACATTTTTATAGTGAATATCGGAAATTTTGGGATCATTGAACGCACAATTTCATAAAAACAGTCTCAATAAGTATCTCGACAACTTAAAAGAAAATCATAAACAAAATTCTCTGGAAAATAGAATGTGTTCGGATACAATCAGGTAATTCGTATCAAGTGTAGAAAAATCTTCTAAAAGCGGGCTAAATAAATCTTTCAACTAATTTATTGAAATTTTGTTGGCTTTCTTGTTATTGAAAATCAATGACGTTGTTTTTCTTTAAGATTTTTATCTTGTCGTAACGTACACAAATCTTAATGGAGGCAATGGTTTCTTGGTAATGTAAGCATCCTTAAATAAACAGTGCGACGAACGAACAAGCAACTTTTCAAATATATAATAAAAGATATGCGCGGATTTGTAGTAAACGGAAAGGCGAATGTTAATTTGTCTTGAAAACCGATATTTTTTGGAAACTGCAAAAGTTCTAAATATCTTAAATCTTTCCAAATATTATGAAATACAAAGGTACATGTATATTATTAAATGTCAGACAAAAAAAACCGTAAAAAATGTTTAATACGACAAAGAATTCATCTTTGTTGGGGACTAAGTTCTTGATGAATTTTTGGACATAAAAACTTGAGCTATTTACAGAAAAAAAAGTACAACGAACATATTCGGCAGGTCTTAGTTCTCTAGACAAAGCGAAAAATCATTTGGTCGTGTCACACTGTTGATGCCGATAATATTACGTATCATCAGGTCGCCCCTGATTTAAATGGTGGATTTAAATGGTAAATACCATTTAGGCCTAGAGCGGCAAAATCCCTACGAATTTATTGTTTATTGCATTGTATACCGAGGGTTTTCATTCTTGCAAAAATTGCATATTGCAATTTTTACAATTCGAACAAATGGAAGAATGAAAAAATTGGGAGCCTACTGTTAAGTGAATTTAACTTTTACGCGGATTATTATATAATTGCCTTTTTTAACTTGGCGTCGCGTCGCTACCGCGACTCTTGATAAAGAAATCCAAATGGCTATAATTTTTTCAGATTTTCGGACATCATTGTAACGACCCACTAGATACAGATTGTAACAGTTACATTGTTAGCAGGTACAAAATTAGTAGTTTACAAATTTAATAATATAAGTTTTTTATACTACTGTAATATTGACGCGCCTGAGCTCAAGCAAAGCTAAAAAAAACGCAACGTAAGATGCTTAAAAAAACTCCAATTCAAACTCTTTAAAGTACGTTTTTACGGTTCGTTCAACCAAATCATTCAAGATTCAACTTTCGAAAAATCTCATTTTGAGTTTATTGAAAGTTATTATGGTACATTATCGTGTTCAAACAAAATGTGAAGCTTACATCAATTTTATGTAACAACGTTTAAACGACATTGTTTACAAGCACCATAAAGTTTTGATTAACAGTTGATTTTCGCAGGTTATATTTATTTTTTCACTTATTATTTAAACTACGAATAAATATTTGTTTCTCAATATATCGAAGGAAAAAGTACGCGCTGCAGACTAAATAGTTTGTAATATAAATATTGTCCTTTCAATTGGTATAAACAATAACGACACATGATTTTGCCACATGAGTAAAAAAAAGCATAGAATTTTTAAATTAGAAATTCAAGTTAAATAAAGCTCCTATTATAGTAATACAGTGGTACACTATTAGAAAAGACTGGAAGTTTTTATGCATAAACTCGTAATCAAAATTTAATATACAATTGTGGCATAAAATTCATGTATTGTTCCAGTAAAATTATTAAAATTCAAGTTCTTCTACTGTAAGATTCAAGTATTTGTACTGTAAAATGAAAGTAAATTATTGAATGTGTTGTAACATACATTCATTTTACATTACACTTGTATATTAAATTTAATATATTAATTTGTACATAAAAATTTCCAGTAAAAGTATAAGTAGATTGGACGACTCTCTCGCGGAGTCAAATAAGAATGAAAAATCTAACGCATTATATTAATAATACGAATGATAATGATTACTATTTATTTATTATTAATATCTGTTTCGTCATTGGCAGCATGTTTTACGTGTGGTAGAAGTTAAGCAAAGTCTTTAGTGGTACAACTTCATAGAAAATTTTCTAAGTAATCACTAGTTTAGTGGTGAGTCCGTTTACCCTCTAAAACGTGCCTCGAAAAAAAGTGGATCTCTAAAAAAAAAATGTGCTACGCAAAACATTAGAATTTCTCTTCGAAATTAGAATAGGAGAATTTAAAAAAATACAAAAAATAATGGTGTAAAAAAAGATTAGGCACTGCTTGTATTTATTGTATATTGAATTTGAGGCCAGATCTGCGGTTAACTTCGAAAGGCAATATTAATTTACTTTTTTAACTTGGCGTCGAGTCGCTACCGCGACTCTTGATCCTTATTTGCGACTAACGTTGCGTGTGAGTCTTTTAAACGACGAATAATTTAACACTTGAGTGTCATAAGAAATCTTATTGCGACATAACACGTTATTTCGCGAATTGCAAATTTTACATCACTCTTGCAAGTTTCTGTTTAGTGGGATTTTTTCATCTGTTTTATTTTATTACTGACAATTCTTATTATCCGTATCGAAGATAAAACTAAACGTATTCTAAATTATCGCCGAGGCAAACATAAGATACATGATACATTTTTTCTCCTTGTACATATACTTATAGACATTTTTAGGAATTAAATATCCGGGTCCAAAACTTAACTTTTAACTCCGGGTCAAAAAATAACTTTTGTAACACGTGTGTGCGGTACTTTTCATGGTAGTTATGCGGGTCGACCCTAGCAAGTCGTTTCACCGCAATTTTAACCCCAATTTACCCCTAGTTCACCAAAAAATGACTGACATCATTTTGTGCAACAATGTTACGGCAAATCACTGCAATACGACCGATATTATTTCATAGTAAATCGGTCGTTTTCCGGCTAGTTGATGAAAAAGCGACTGCAAAACGACCAACCGTATTTCATGCTTGATCAATCGTTTTACGTTTAACGACTGCAAAACGACCGATTTTTTTTCATTTATAAATATTAATTAAATATTATTAAATTAATAAATGCACGGAACAAGAAAATATGTGCGTGCTCCTGAATATCGTACTTGGGAAAAAAAAAATTTAGTCGCGTCTGTAGGTCTCGAAACCTGCAATCTTCCTATTACTAGCCGAGTGCTCTGCCTCCTCGGCCACTCAGTTCACATTAACACTGTTGCCACTGTTGTGTTAAACTCATGTTCCATGTAAGTTATCAGCCAAAACATATGGTACCTTATAAGGAACGTGTGTTGATCAGACTTCAACGAACTGAGTAGCCGAATAAGCAGAGTACTCGACAGGTAATCCGAAGATTGCAAGTTCAAGACCTACCGGGGACACCATTTTTTTATTTTTTATTTTTGAAAAATGAAAAAAGACCGGTCGTTTCGCAAGTTAAACGTAAAACGACTGATCGAACATGAAATGAGATGGGTCATTTTGCAGTCGTTTTTTCGTCAACTAGCCGGAAAACGACCGATCGAGTATGAAATAATATCGGTCATTTTGCAGTGATTTGCCGTAACATTTTTGCACAAAACGAGGTCAGTCGTTTTTGCGGTTGTTTATCGGTGGCACGACCTGCTAGGGGATAGTGGCTAATTTCATGACAGTATTGCGGAACGAATGTAGCTAATTTCGTGAAAAGATGTTGAAAAGATCGGGAGTGCATGCATTGTTCGCGATTGCTTCACTTCTGTCCTTGGAGACGAAAACTTGTAACCTCATTTTTCACTATTCATCCCGCAAAACTACTATTCAAAGGATCTCTGTTCCTGCTCTTGTTACAAAATAGTATATTACAATATAAGTGCGGTAAAAACTTTTCTGCCGAATGTGAGTTGCACGAGTTGGGACAAAGATTTTCCAACGAGTAATATATAAAATTTTACTTCACAAATGGTATTGAGATATGTGAGATTAGGTAGTTTGTATTTAAATCATGAGATACGTCAGTTTAGAATAGAACGAACGAGGTACCTTCGTTTGAACAGTAACCTAGTGGGTTCAACCACCGTGGTTTCAGGTTGAAATTACCGCAAAAAACTGCAAAAACCACCTCAGTGTTTTCTGCACTTCTACGCACAGCAATTCACCGCAAAACCAGTGAGCGTTTTTTTTTTTTTTTGTTGCGTAAGTGGTTTTGCTGTTTCGATCACCGCAAAAACACCGATGTCAATTTCGAAAAATCTCGAAATTTCGTAACGTTTTGTAATTTGTATAATTAACGGTAGAAATTACGGCTCGACGGAATATATGATAAACAACAGCAAAAATGACCGACGTCAGTACATGGGTGGACCATAACTCACGAACGCCCGTACTTATACACAGAACGGCAAACACTCACTTGCGAGAAACGTTTTGGCTCGTTCGCCATCTAGCGGGCTAACTTCGGGTGCACCCTCAGTGACCGGCTTAGCTCCGCCAGATGGCCAACGACTTGAAATGTTTCTCGCAAGCGATTGTTCATCTTTTCGTGCATATACGTAGCTATTTTTCGTGTATATAACCACGTTTTGGAGATGTCCTAACTAATTGACATATATGGCCTAGCCATTTAGAAACGTGGAACGAGAAAAGACGATGTTGTCTTCTCTTCAGAGTTTCAAAAGTTACACATTTTATACAACTAAAAATTACATATTGACGGTAACAGCGTTTCACTGGTTTCATGGCAACGTGAAATCTGCCGTGATTTAAGCCGTGATTCGGTCCGTGATTTCTACCATTATTTATACAAATTACAAAACATTGTGAAATTTAAAAAATGTTCGAAATTGACATCGGTGTTTTTGCGGCGATCGAAACAGTAAAACCACCAACGCTAGATAAAAAAAACGCTGAGTGGTTTTGCGGTGAATTGCTGTGCGGAAAAATGCAGAAAACACTAAGGTGGTTTTTGGGGGTTTTTAGCGGTGACCGAACCTACTAAGGTTTCCCTGAGTTACCTCAGTTTCATCAGGAGACATCGAAGTATTTTGCCACTGAAATAATGTGCGTGTGTGTGCTTGTCCGTGTGAATATATGCAGTTTTTTATAGATTTAGCTTAAATTTGGTTTACATGGACTACACGTTTAAGTACGAATTTGAGAAAAATTGGTCAAGCGGTAAAAATTTTACGACACTTTGAATTCTTAGCAAAATATCTTTAGAGCGTAAACAAACCTGTAAAGTAGAATCTTGCAAATTGTTTTCTAATTATTTTGTTGTATTTTCACAATTCTAGAATTCTAGAATATTTATATTGAAAAGTTATGGTTAGAAAAAATAAAACTGCAAATTAGACCTTTGCTTCCTACTTATTTTAAACTTTTTACAGAGTATTTATTATCTATGAGGAAGTCCAAATCGATGAACATATTTCCTCTTAGAGGGGTAAATTTGTAAAAAGTTAAAAATAATTCGGAAGCAATTTGCAAAGTTCTACTTTGCAGCTTTTTTAGCAATTCATTTGAAGAAACCTTTTTTTGAATGGATGAAATCATGTGGAATACCACATATGCCCCTATTTTTTATAAATTCTAAATATAGAACTTTGTGAAGTACACTTCAGGGTCTGAAACAGTGATCACTCGATTTGAAACACGCGAAATCGAGGCCTTATTTTTAATTCAGCGGAGGAATTGAAGGACGAAGTGTTATTCTTTGCCTCGGTTGATTTCTCGAATAAAAGTCGAGAAGTACGCACTGCAGAGTGCTAAGATGCAGTCAGTACTTCTCATATTTTGCCTGAAATATCAATTGTAACTAAGAACAACGCTTTACAGTTTTTGTTACCGAACGAGCAGTAGCACATTATCTTAAGCAAAGATCTTAGTTTTTCCACTCTGCGCATGATTCAGACCAAACTGCTAGGCAGATTGGGCTAGTTGACGTCTCATTTTCTTCTTTACAAAAAGATATACCGGCTAAGCTGAGCAAAATATTTTTCTTTCAACCTGAAAGCAAAGTTAATTAATGATTTAGAAAATAGCATAAAATTTATTTATTATAAAGTATGTCACTTAAAAACTATGACCTTTTATTAACATTTGCCCCGCTTAGCCGGTGTATCTTTTTATGAAGAAGAAAATGAGACCTCAACCAGTCCAATCTGCCTAGCAGTTTGGTCTGAATCACGCGCGGAGTAAGTAGGTTGAAAATCACGTTTCGGTAAATGGCATCTAAAGTTTATGACTTAAGGTAGTTCTGTCGGTACGCCGGAGTCATAAATCTCAGAGTCTATATGACATTAAAAAATAATCATACGCATTTCTTTGACTACCTCAATAATAATATCAACAATAATCGAGAATCCTTCGAAATTGTCGTAATCAAATAAAAACGATTATTTGTAAATAGTTGATATGTTTAGTGCGAATTTGACTTCATTTTTACGATAATTAGATTAGAAAACGTCATTTGGCCCGGTATCGTGCCCTTTGACCTTGGTTCAATTAAACATTATTCCGGAGACTTCACCTTTTTTCATGACGCATCAATTCCTGAATAAATTGCGAATCCGTAGTACTTTTTATTTTTTCTCTATATTTGATCTAAGTATGTTAATTTTCGATTTAAAGATCAATTTTTCCAGTCCTCCCATGAGCGCCGTGTAGAAAGATAGATTTTCAAGTTTTAATTGTTCCTTCAAATACTCGGTAAAAGCCTTCAAGATTTTGTGCAAGTAAAATTGAATATGTAAATTACAACATGTCAAAAATTCAAGCATATGAGTTTGGATTGCCTTCACGACAGAACTACCTTAATAAAAAAAATTTGCTGTTTTCACCTTTGGAGCATCTTAGTACCTTTAATGAACAAAATAAAAATATTATTTGCAAATCAGATTTCAGAATATTAGTAATTATTTTACAAATAATTTTTTTTTTTATTAACAAATAAATAAGTAAATGAATGCATAATATTTTTAAAAACCTGAGAATAACACTGGGGTGATCTCTTTTACTGACAACATCACTGACAATTTGTCCAGTGTTGAAACATTCAGAAATGTACTGCAAACACATTAAATCACCACTTCAAAAGAAATAATACATATTTGAACACTTCTGATGATTGTTGATTCTGTTTTAAACACTGTTAATTAAAAAAGACAGCAAATGGCCAATGGAATTAAGCTAATAACATAGTATGAATAAAAAATAAAAACGTCAATTAGAGGTTATGCCACTCGAGTGTAGCAGGAGTCAATTTCCCGGCAGTAACACGCTCCGCATGCGATATGCATCAAACTATCATAGCGCATGCCCGGTTATTCGCGCGAATTGAAATATGATGTAAATGTTACTTGTTGCATTGGAGATATCACACTGTCATCGCATCGTTTATATCGCGTTTCACTAATTGTTTAAAAAAATGGTAAACAGATAAAAATTTATTTACAAATTAATTTTTTTATCTATAATTAAATTAATAGCAATTCATTTTTTTATCTATAGAAAAAAATCATTAAAAAACAGGCATATTGTAGAAATCGGCAATTTTTCGGCTTTATGTCTAAGATTTTGAAGGTCCAGAGATCACACTTAACTAAACAAAGCTGCAGAAAGAGAAAAAAAAGAAAATTATTTAATTAAAAAAAAAAATCAACACCCGTAATTATTTTGTCAGTAAAAAATCGGCCTTAATGTCCGCATATAACAACAATAAATAAATAAAATAGTTTCAAATTTAAATATAATATTCTGATAATTTTTTACGAGTTTTGAGAAAATAAAATATAAATGGTACCGTAGAACTTGGCCATTTTTGCGAATTACGGCTTATAACTTTACTAACACATAGATTACATGGAAATGAACATTTTAACAACAACAAAAAAATTCGATTTTTTAACGTTTTTGACCTGACTCACGAGGACCCAGGTTTAAATCCCACCAATGACTGAAAAATTCCAACCGCCAACTGGTTGATTTTGGGGTTTCTTGAACCCGGGTCCAACCGGGATTCCAAGCGTCGAAAAGTCGTTATCGATTTTTTCTGATTGTCACCTAGACATCGTAAGCATTTTATTTTAATGCATCTGTTACTTGCATGAATTTTTGTTTTAGTTTTTTTTTGTCTGACATTTTTAACCCGTGTCAAAAGAATAAGACAAAACAGGTTCTTTTATCTTCTCCGATATCAAAGGGTCGGTAAACCCAAGAGGTTTACATATTCGAAGAGACACATTTAGCTCTCGTGTGTAGTCGAACTCAGCATAAATTTACAGTCTTATACATTGACGCTTCAAAATACTTGCGAGAAACGCTCCGTCCGTTCGCCATCTACTGGCATCATACGAAACATTGGTGCACAATGCACCGCTAGATGGCGAACGATCGAAGTCTTTTTCGTAAGTGACTTGAAACCTCAACGTATATAAAACTGCAGAGTTATCTTCAGTTCGGCTACACATGAGGGGTAAATGTGTCTCTTCGAATGTGTCAATCCTCTTGGGTTTACCGCCCCTTTAATATTGGAGAATATAAAAGAAAAGGTTTTGTCTTATTCTTTTGACACGGATTAAAAATGTTAGTAAAGAAAAAAAACTATAACAAAAATTAATGCAAGTAACAGATACATAAAAATAAAACGCTTACGATGCCTAGTTGACAATCAGAAAAAATCGATAACGACTTTTCGAAGGTTGCAATCCCGGTTGGACCCGGGTTCAAGAAACCCGAAGATCAACCAGTTGGCGGTTGGACCCGCATTCAAGAAACCCGAAGATTAACCAGTTGGCGGTTGGAAACCCGGTTGAGCCTATGTTTCAACAACTTGGGGACCAACCTATCCGCAAGCTGTGAGCTTTTGAAAGATTGGTTGTTTTTTGGGTTGGGTTGGGTTACCACCAATTTTTAGAATAACTAGGGTTACATGGGCGCTAAAGCGCTGAAGCGCCTGTGTCCCTTTATATCAATTTTGATTTGATATTTGACATAAACAAATAATTTTAATACAAGAACTTGGTCCCAATCCCACTGTCTCACGATACCGCCGACCAATCACAGTACGAATACAACGTTGATAATGGCTTCGATAAAATCTCGTTATGTATGAACTTAGTAGAGGATAATAATGATGACTAGGGAAAATCTCTAATAATACCGAATGTATATGAATAATCAATTGAATAAATTGATTAACCAGCTACAATCAATCAATTTTGAACAAATTGTGGAATCGTTTCACCATGACCGCAATTCTACTGTAGCCCTGAGACGGCAATATTCTTTTAAATCCGCCCCTGTGTACAATGTTTTACTGGTCAGTCTTTATGTACATACGCGTAGTATATATGTACCTCATGTACATATATAGTGGAGCGGTGAGGTGTAGTTTCGAGTTCACTCAAGGGGTCTTAAATAGCGGCCCTTTTTCGAATTGAACATACAAACCGAGGCAGCACAATTGAAGAAACTATCCAAAAGTCGCCTAAACGGGTACATAATATCGCTTTCGAAGTTATTCATAAGTTACCAACCGCCCTAAAAGATAATTTTTACGCACATGATAACTTATAGATAACTTCCAGAGCGACATTTGTACCCATTTAGGCGACATTTCATGACTTCTTGAATTGTGCTGCCTGGAAAACAGTTCGGTTCATTACTATTACGATTTTCATGTTAAAATGTACATCCTTCGCTCACTGTTAAAATGTACATCTATACGATATTCTATGTCAGTTAAGAAACGTTTTTTGACTCCCATCGAAATTTGACAAGATTACCCGAATGCTCCAGTGACATCCGCATTCGATGAAACTCTTTTTGAAGCTGTAAAATGTCAGTATGCATGAAAAAAGTTGATTACAGTTTTTATTACCGACTGCGGTATTTCACATGCTCTTAACAGTGTTTACGTTGTCTGTGAATCGGTCGAGATTTCAAGCAGCTGTTTCAAAGCAGCTATTCGAAACATGTATTTTTTCCCCACTTCGCCAAAATAACCACATTTCATGGACGCAATGCCAGGCACGAAACTGCTCATTACTCCTTGGGGAGGAAAACGGTTCGTTTCTGCCCGGCGGGATGAATGAAAATCGTACAGCGCGTGTGCACTCGTCGTTGCCCTATCAAAAATCACCGAGGCATAACGAGGGTAAACCGACACTCGGTTTTGGACACTTTCCCGAAGGTTTCTGAGCCTAAACCGACGATAACGTAAACAATCATGAAACCTCGGCTTACCCCCAGTTTATTCTCGGCTTACCCTCGGTTTACCGTCGGTTTATCCTGTATTAACCTTGGTTTACATTATTCTCGGTTTACCGTTGGTTTACCGTTTGTGTACCGTTGGTTTACCGTCGGTTTACTGAATTCTCGGTTTACCTTCGGTTTACCTTCGTTCGCTTTTAACAACCGACGATTGAGGAGAAAGACTATGAACATCGACTAGACTATGAATATTTCGCATACCGTCCGCTGTCGAGCTCTCTCCAGGGCAAAAATTAGGTTTAAGTTAGGTTTAGAATAATTTTTCTCGTTAAATGTAATTTCGTTAGGATAAGTTTGTATTATTTGTGTAAACTCCGACCTCACTGGCCCCTTCAAGAACGCGACCACCGGTGGACTTTCGTATTTTGAGGCTGTCATCTTTATCCGCTGTCGTCAGGCTGTCTTGGTCCCAAGGACATGCGTTAGCCCTAAGGAAGTGAGGAACCGAGGGGTGTGCAGTTAGACCTCACCTTCACGCGGAGTGCACGCCAACTGAAGGTTAGAATTCCCGACGAGATCGTTCACCTCGTCGACGAAATCCACAACTTGAGACAGAGGGCCACGGACGACTGGAATCTTACTACCGTCGTGCCCGCTCTGCCCGATTAGAGCAATGGACCTCCACTGTTTTTAACCGCCAAATTTTGAGGAAAAGATGAGGCACCGATTGCTTGGTGGGACGAAATTTAAATGCCCCGGAGCAGCCCCTGAATTCCGTTGGAATTTATGGACGTCATCCCCTCGATGGACATCTACCTTTTGGCGTACTCGAGTCATGAGGCGGCACTTCCACCACCCGAGATGCCCACGAGTTTTTCCATGCGAGTTAGCGTTGGCCGGTATACGGGATTCACCGCACCGCAGGCTGAGGCGGGGTGATGTAACGCTGTCGAAAATTCTCGGACACCCCACGAATTAAATAAGGCTGCAAAAAGTAATCACGCGAGTTTTCCAGCGGTTTAACCTCAGCAATAACACGAACAAATTGCAGCGAGGAAAAATCAACATTTAATGTAACCGCTGGCAGTGATTAAAAATCACCCACAACATTAATCATTGGCAAAATTTCTTTCGCTGTCGGGGTGTGGAGAAATCGACAACACTTTGTTTATGAGGGACAGCGGTGAGGAGCAGCAAGGAGACGACAATTAAGAAGTGAGGGAAGCGATCGGCACGCGTCGTAAATCTTCGGCGATCGAGGACTTAAAGTGGGGATCATTCGCTCCAGTTTTCGAAAAGCTAAGGATCATCGAGAACTTCGTGATTAGCCTCGATCGACCGCCTCAGTCATCGACCGTCTCAGAGCTTCAAGAATTTATCGTTGGGCCGAGAGCAGCGGCCGATCCACCGGAGAGAAGTTGGACAATTATCGTGAGGACTAGTGCCAGTGAGGGCGTGAGTACCCGTATCCCGGGAGTCAGTTTTGTCAGATCCGGAAGCTGTGAGTTGATTTATAATAAATTATTTAGTGAAATATTTCGCGAGTAAATTACTCGCCGTAGTTTAGGCCCTGGAAGAGAGGAGGCTGTCGCGAAGGGTCTACTTCTACTTCGTCTTTCGTCTAATTCTATTTCTATTTCTATCACTTAATTTCTCTGTCTTAAAATTCCTCCGTTATCTATTGGTTTACCGTTCAAACTCTATTTCATGGTTATTTCGCCGAATATCGGTTTGTTGTATTTATCTTTCAGCCGTAATTTTTGTATAATTTTTTTGGATAAGCGAAATAGTTATTGTGTTACCGAAATTATCGTGGCTGTCGAAATATTCTGACCAAGAAGATCTATCGGCCGACCTTTTCATTGAAGTATCGCAAAGGCAAATTATTTCTGAATATTTCGAGCAGCGTGTGCGTGCGGCGACCGACTAGAAGGCGTTTCGTCCTTTTTTTTTTTGCTTTGTGTTTGTTGGTTGTGGTAGAATTTGTGGACCAAAATAAGACTGATTTTTTTGTGCCATTTAGGAAATTTATGAGGAAACTTAGTTAGTCAGTTTTTCTCGAAATTATCGTGCTGTCGTACCGGGCTCAGCCGTAGGCTGAGAAAACCGGCGTTTTAGTACCGCCATCCTAAGCCGAATTTTCGGGAAAACAGAAAGAAAAGTTCTTTCGTTCAGTGAGTTAGTTAGTAGCCTCTCGATCGTTTTTCGTGCTGTCGTGTTGGGAGATTGGTCCCACGTGAGCGAAACGACTGTATTGTTAATTTCTCAGCCGATGCTTTAGATTGAAGGGCGCGATCGAGAGTATTTTTCAGTTTCTTTTGCATCAGTTATTATTAGCCTAAGTTAATTTAGAATTAGAAAGTAAGAGATTCTGCGCGTTGTTTCGGCCGCAGTTGCCGACGAATATGCCAAATTATTGTCCTCCAAGCTCGGTAAATTTTTATGTTTTCGATCTCCTTAATAATAATAATTTTGCGTTTGATCTCAGTAATTGAGAAATTCATCGAAGTGGTCGAGATCCAGAGAACTGGGAATTAGTTGTCATATTGACCGTCAATTTATCGAAATTATTACCGCTGATTTACCGAAAGTTAAACTTTTTGCTTTATATTCCACCTTTTTTTTTTATTTTTCGTAATCTACCGTTGTATATCGCATTTCAACCTATTTTTACCGATTTATATTTCACTTCCGAAACTGTCTCAAACTCCCCTAATTTTCCAAATTAATAAACTGTTCTCTGTTATATTAAATTTAATTATCGAGTATTTTCTTTTTTTGTGTTGTGCGTGTCGGCCCCGCCCCTCTACCGCAGAACCTGAGCTAGTGGCTTGTGCTGTCAATTCTCCCGCTGTCGAATTAAGCTAGCTATCGAGTCAAATCGAGTCAATTTTTTTAGGGCCGTCTCTAGGCGGCTGGCGCCCTGGGAGACAGTCCGGGGGAATAGGACGAAGGTGCCGGAGAGTAATTTCCCGGTTACAATATATATATATATATATATATATATATATATATATGTATATATGTATTCTTTTATATATAGATATAGATATAGATATATCTATTCTATATCTCTCTATATTATAAAAAGATCTCGCCGCCGCCGCCGCCGTGTCAAGAATCGAGGGACTTAGAATAATTCGGGCTCAGGGCTTGGCGGAAGGGGGGGCGGGGAGGGAGGGGGGGCGGGGAGGGGCGGGGAGGGGGAGGAAGGCACCCTACGGGGGGGCGCCCTTCGGGGGGGGCATCCTTCGGAGGTGGCACCCTTGGGTAGGGGGCGATTGCGAGCGCGCGCAGCGCGCGAGCCACAATAAAGTCCTAGTATATATATACATATGTGTGTACATTTAAAAAGGTAGAATTTCGAGTGAAAATTTAGCACAGTAGGCTAATCTTTTTACATGAAATTTCCGTAGAGCCGGAGGTTCAAGTATAACAGTTATACCAAGAAAACTCAAATTCCAGCGATTCTTATTAATAGCTTATTTAGTCCCCGAGTATTCTTCGTAATAGTACTTTTCGTCACAAGGACGTGAAGCGGCACTTCTATGGCCGAGGTTAAGTGGCAGTGATACACCGGTTGGAATTTCTTCGCCCAGTGTTAAACGCCTATAGGGCTGTCTCTCTCGCACCTTACCCCAATTTCCGGTTTTTCGGTACTCCTGAATAAACGGCTTTGAGTTTCGGGAAGCCAAAAGCTTAGCCCAATTCTACCATCCTCCGCGTATTATCTCAAAATGCAAGCCCAATCTGTGTAGTTATTTGACTGAAAACAGCTTTTGAAATTTTGAAAGTTGTGGGGGAAAGTATCACTGTTTCTTAAGAGAATGCTGCAGTTGATTTTTTTACCGACATTGGTCGGTAAATACAGGCTATTTCTTAGTATACTCTATTCATCGTTATTACGCTACGTATGAGCTTCATATTTGACAGGGATGTAATATGAACATAAACGCTTCGGCGTCCGGGTGAATTGCGGTCACAAACATAGACGAAACAGAAAAAATCGCACACTACTGAACCTTCCGAAAACCAGTATGGCCGCCGACGATATGTCAACAGACCCTTGCTTTAAGATGTAATCGTTTCTGAAACTCAAATATGGTAAATCAGACCGGACGTCAATTCTTCGGCGTTTTCCGAATATCCCAAAAGTATCAGAATGTCGATTACACAAGCTACATCCACAAATAGTGTATACTGCATTCTACGCGACCGCAGTATACACTATTCCCCAAAAAAAACACCTTGGGTGTATCAGAATCTGAGACAAGTACATTTACATCAACAGTTGTATCTATTCTTGCAAAAAGTTATGAAATAATCAATTACAAAATTAAAAATATTATTATTAGTGGCAATAAAGATTATGACATGATAACACAAAATTGCATGAGTCCGTTTATAAAAATTAGTTGCCCGGCCATAGGATCGGCTATTGGTGTTGGCAATCGACGAAACGGTTAATCGGGTGTATTCAGCTAATGTATTTAATTAGTTAATTCGCTAAGTAGAACGGCCGCTACCGCGTCTCTTGATTTACGGATGTGGCTTGTGCAATCGACATTCTGATGGTTTTGGAATATTCGGAAAACGTCGAAGAATTGACGTCCGGTCTGATTTGACATATTTGAATTTCAGAAACGAGTAAATCTTACAGCAAAGGTCTGCTGACATATCGTCGACGTTCATATTGGTTTTCGGAAGATTCAGTACCTAGATAGACAAATCCCTAGCAAGTCGTGCCACCGATAAACAACCGCAAAAATGACTGACGTCGTTTTGTGCAAAAATTTTACGGCATATCACTGCAAAACGACCGATATTATTTCATACTCGATCGGTCGTTTTCCGGCTAGTTGACGAAAAAACGACTGCCAAACGACCGACCTCATTTCATGTTCGATCAGTCGTTTTACGTTTAACGACGGCAAAACGACCGATCTTTTTTCATTTTTCAAAAAAAAAAAAAAAAAAAAAAAAAAAAAAAAAAAAAAAAAAAAAAAAAAATGGTATGTTGCTAGGTCTCGAACTTGCAACCTTCGGATTACCAGTCGAGTACTCTGCCTACTCGGCTACTCAGTTCGTTGAAGTATGATCAACACACGTTCCTCATACGCTACCATACGTTTCGGCGAATAACTTATATGGAACATGAGTTTAACATGTACTAACGAACTGAGTGGCCGAGCAGGCAGAGCACTCGGCTAATAATCCGAAGGTTGCAGGTTCGAGATCTACAGACGTGACTAATTTTTTTTTCTTCTCCAAATACGATATTTCAGGAGCACGCACATAATGTCTTGTTCCGTGCATTTATTAATTTATTAATATTTAATTAATATTTAAAAATGAAAAAAGATCGGTCGTTTTGCAGTGATTTGCCGTAACATTTTTGCACAAAACGACGTCAGTCGTTTTTTGGTGAACTAGGGGTGAATTGCGGTAAAATTGCGGTGATACGACTTGCTAGGGATGTGCTTTTTTGTTTTGGGCATGCCGGCACCGTGCCGTCATGTACGGCAGAATATGACGGCACCGTGACGGCATGCCGTGCTGGCACGCCGTGCCGTCACCGTACCATCACCGTACCATCACCATGCAGTCCACGGTCTTACATACAGGTGTTGCAACTGCAGTAGTGGGGATGTCAGTGAAGTTTGAAACGTTTCAAAGTTGCAACGGATTCTCAGTGCTCAGCGCCCACAGTTGCTGATGAGGTTTTTAATTTTTTTTCACCAGGAAGGAAAAAATTATCACTTTTTGGCAGAACTTTTTCTGAGAGATCAAATTTTTCTGCTCATACTAAAACAATTTTTAAGTCCCTGGAACCTGCGGAAGACATTCATTTTCGGAAACAATCATAGCCTCTCAAATGACGTTTATGATTTCTTGATACTTTTTTTTTAGGAAGAAATTAATTGTCACTCTTGAGACCAGCGTTTTCGTATAGAAAAGATTCTTCCGGTCATTTTAAGATACGATTCAAGTCACTACAGCCTGCGGAAGACCTTCATTTTGGGCAAATAGCAAAGCCTCTGACGTGATGGTTAGGAGATTATCATACTTTTTTGGGGGATGGAAGAAATTGTCATTCTTGAGACCAACATTTTTAGATAGATACAATTTTTTACAATTTTTCAATATATCTTTCAAGTTTGTAGACCCTGCGGAAGACCTTCGTTTTTGCGAAACCAAATGTCGTCCTGAACTACCTATCTCACGAGTGTGAGTTGCAACTTTGAAACGTTTGAAACTTCACTGACATGTAGTGGGGGTGGGTCGCTTAGCGAAGCCATTTTAAGTTTCCTCAGTCGCCGGTAGAGTCGTTACGTGTAAGGTTTTGCATCTAGACGAGGGACGGGGAGGGGCAGAGTCTCAGTCTCAAACATGATTTCCACTACACTTCCACTTACACATTTTTTAAACTGTAAAACGTTTGAAAATACCATTTTCTTTACTCGTGCATGCAAAATCCTCGTTTGCCCACCGTTCACATACATGCAAAATGGCCGATTGACGCACTAGTGCGCAAAACATTTTGCGCACTGGTCCCTGGATTTTGCTCACTGCTTGAAGTTGCAGCTCATTTTGCATGTCTGTAAACGTCGGACAAACTCGGATTTTGCATTGCACTCGTAAAGAAAAATATGGTTCGATACACGAGGCCAAAGGATCGTTCTGCGTACTGCTCGTATGAAGCCTCGGCTTCGAGTTGTCTTCAGAGGGATTGTCTGTCTGTCAGAGGGATTATGTGACGCATTTTGCCTTCGTAGAAACGTCAATTATTGCTAATTTCTTTGTATTAAACATCGTTGACGAAA
This sequence comes from Ephialtes manifestator, assembly GCA_963970395.1. Classification (NCBI taxonomy): domain Eukaryota; kingdom Metazoa; phylum Arthropoda; class Insecta; order Hymenoptera; family Ichneumonidae; genus Ephialtes; species Ephialtes manifestator. The sequence continues at coordinate 29,471,088 of OZ019974.1, read as the reverse complement.
TTCATAAAACTGACTGTAATTCTGTCAATTAGCTCTAGTGCTTTGTGCCGCCACGAAGGACCGTAAAGTAGTTCAGTTTGACCTGCAGTTGTTCGTTAACCAATGAGCGAACAGAACGCCGTACTTTTACATCCTAAGACCGAAAAGTACGACCAAGGCTGATAAGTAGATGTTAACGTCCTGTTCAGCGGCCGTTAAGTCGTCCTTTGCATACAGACATAAAAAAAAAGTCTTTAGAGCTTGTCCGAATTGAGATTGGCGCGAGACAGAAAATTACATGCATTATGTCGTATTCCCATTGTTACAATATTTTTCGTATACACTGTATAGAAATTGGTTTTATTTTGAATAAACTAATATATTATAATGTATCAGTTGTTTTATTTTCGGACTACAGAAAAAGATCGGAAAGGTATTCTTCGAATTCTTCTTCTCTCGATTTTTCCAGGCCTCCAACAGGTTTACTTTTCCAGACCTCAGTTTCGTCGGTCTTTACTTTAACAGATTCTTCCGAATGTTCTACTTCACTTTCAGGTTCAACCTTTATTTCTACGGCGGTCTGGCCGGAGCTGGAGGCTTTGTCAGGATTTTCCGCGGAACCCTTTCCTAAGCGCTTCAATTCTTTTTTCCTTTTGACCTCTCTTTTTTGGGACTTGTAGTTCAATTTTGTAGAACATTCCGGGCAGAGTCCTAAAGGCAACCAAATTTTATTTTAGTTATTGTATTAGTAGTTTATTGCATTAACAAAAAAGTTTGTTAATGCAATACTTATACATAACTCCAGTTAGTGTTAAATTAAGGAAATTGAAAAAACTAATTTATCAATAAGTATCTAATATTATCATTATTTATAATCACTGTTCTCAGTATCCGTGATGACAAAGGTTCATTTAATTTTCTCTTATCACAGAGAACTCAAACTTTTATTGATTCAATCTTTTTGTTGGAAAGCTGAGTACAGTGCATTTTGTTGGGAGAAAAGTCACCGGTAGTACATTGCAAACGAAACCATGGCGATGGTAAAAAAGTATCGCAACAACAAAATTATGGCAACGACGTGAATCAAAAACATCGAATATCCTTCAGCTTGTTGTATAGTTCATTGTCTTTACTCTTTATCAACGTTCTTTAAGGCAAAGGGGGTTAGGTGTAGTGATATGCCTTGTTGGTTATTTCAATATCACTAGTTTCACGACCTTCTGTTCACTTCTTCCAGGATTTTTAGGAAATCAAGGAATTTGGGTTTTTGGGAAGGAATTTGATGTCATTTACAGTAAAGTACGAGGGTACAAGAGTAGATTCGAACACAGATCATAGTGATAGGACGATTTGGATTCAGAGCCCTAGCGGATCCGAGCAACCGTCATTTTGTGGTTGCTTTACGGTCACATACAAGTAACCGTCATTATGAGGTTCATTTCCAGTTGTTTTACCGTAAATACAACTGTAATGTAACCGACAAAGCGACCGTTATTTTGGAACAAAAAAGAACCCGATTGCAACTGCAAAGCGACCAATGTTTTAACCAAAAACAAACTTTAAAGTAACGCAGAAGTAACCGACAGTTTGTTAAAAGTTGTTTTTCGGTTATTTGAAAGATCTTCATATAACCGAATAGTAACCCGAAACGGAATATTGAGTTTCATTACGGGTCACTTTACGGTTCACTTTACGGTTACCCGCCGGTCTCTAGGTTCCTTCTCGGTTATTCTGGAGTGATTTTTTGTTCCATAACGACCGGTCACTCTTCGGTTATTTTGCGGTTCTTCAGATCCGCTAGGGAGGTTTGATCGGTAATTAAAAATTTTGCGCGGGACCGTTTTTTACTATTACTTACTTAGTTTCACCAAGACATTCTTTTTCTCTCCATGTTCTTCATACCCAAAATTAACTTCCCAGGTTCTGAGGCCTTCCTTGATTTGGCATTTTTTACTTGCACACTCAAATTGGCCTTTTCCAACCACTACTTCCTGTTCTGTTCTCCATCTAAGAGCAACCTTTGAATTATAAATTTAAGATTATAGAGAAACTGTAAACTATAAAAAAATTATTGTTATTGCGTTAGATTGAATTGGTTATTTTTCCCTTTATTTGTATATTCGTCTTCACGAGTCAATTTGGTACACATACAATCACGAACAAAGAATGTAAATTTTTCGTCATTCGTAGGATTCGAACCTGGTTCCCACTGACTGTTGGTCAGCACCACTCGGATTGTTTTGATTGTACATTTCAAGTATAAGAAAATCCTAAACATGCTATAAGTTTTTATATTCATATAATTGTGTCCAAATTTATATAAAAAATCCCCAATGTAAAAATTGTTAATCCATAAAATGATTGAATAATTTTACAAATTAAGAATAAGTGTCTACTGTAGGCGTGCTAGTCAAATCAGTGCTAATTTTTTAATTGCATTTCTATAAATATTGATAGATCCGTTGTCTGTTCCAAAGAGTGGCTTGCATATCATCATGTGTTCTTTACACATAAATACATCCACAGACACAGTTTGAAAAGAAAATACTTATATATGGTCATTCCATACCAAGTAGGCAACCCAAATTTAGCATGGTTGCAAAAAGTGTTTATAATTTTTCAAAAGTTGTTTAGAGTATCACGAACATCCATAAATTATTTCAGAATTTAAGCCCTTACGGATTGCCCAAAATTTAATGATGATTTTTTTTTTTTTTTTTCATTTTTTTCAATTCACTGTATATTACAAAATGACCGATAGTACCAAAAGTTTGTCCATGTATAAAATTTAAGTTTTTGAATGTACTTTTTAATAAAATCATATCCATAGCTGCTAAAAAAGATTTCCGCCATTTATTGACAATGTAAAGTAATAATATTTTTTTTCATTGAGATAGACCATTGCAAAAAGTCTAAACAGACCATTTGAATGATGTTCCGAGATTTTTTTTGGAGTTTCTCTGCGATTTTCTATGCGCAAACTCCACAGTCACAATTTATCAGAAAAATAGTACTAATTCTGAATTTTTTTTTAACAAAGCATGCAGAGAATTTCAGAGACTTTCCTAGAAATTCTCTAGGCGTTATATCAAGGGGTTATATTTTCATGAATACAGAATATTGAATAGCCACAGAAAAACAGCATAGTTCATAGTTATTAAGAGAAGTTGAAAAAAAAAAAAAAAATCATACATTTTCAGAGTAATTCTGAAAATTATTGTCAGTCAAACATACAAAGAATTTTTTTTTTAAACTAGGACTTTCCCTGAATCATTTAATATATACTTTGTATGAGAAATTCGGTGCAAATTTGACTTTTTCAGAAAATTGGTTCTGAATATAAAAGAGAAACAAACTTAGAATATAAACAATGTTTATAGATTTTCAGAGAATTTGGCAGGGAAAACCAGAAATTTTCAGAACAATCAGGAATATTTAGATTCAGTGAAATCCAATGATTTCTCTGAATCTAAATATTCCTGGTTGTTCTGAAAATTCAAAGAAATCCAATGATTTCTCTGAATCTAAATATTCCTGACAAATTCTCTGAAAAGCTATAAACATTGTTAATATTCTAAGTCTGTTTCTCTTTTATATCATATATTATATAGAGAAATCCAATGATTTCTCTGAAATGTCCTAAAACTTTTAGAAATTCAGAGTCTTTTCAGAGAAATTTTCCATGATTTTCAGAGGAATTTTCATACATTGTGAGAGAAATATTTTCACCAGCGTAGCAGGCAACTACCATAATACGTAATTCAAGTGGACTAGTAATTTGAGAAAAATTGAATTTTTTCAAACCTTGTTATATTTGTAGTAAGAGAGATCGCAGATGCAATATTCCTTGAACAATTTGTCATAGTATTTCTTAGCTAGTCTGGTTTCCCATGTGTCGGATGCATCGTTCTCTTCATCCCAGAGAAATCTGTGATTTTCTCTGATGACATCGTAGTCCGTTTTATCCCGCGACCTCGAAACATCAAGAGCTGTTTGTGACAAGGCATACTAACTTTCAACATTCTTTAATATCAACTCGTTATCAAAATTCCCGATGTCGTGACGAACGTGCTGTGTAATCGGCCTCATGTAAATGCTACTAATGTTGTTAATGATGTATCCGACATACGTGTCTCGTTGCAGAGCAAGTGCCGAACCTCCTCGAAGCTCGAAATAGTCGTTTATCAGCTTCTTGTGCCTATCGTATGCAGAAAGATACGCGTAAGCCGGGAACATCGCGAAGGCACTCAATTTCTAACTCGTGGTGAGTAATAATTCAGCATTTCGAATCCGATTCTTGAGAAGGAAAATTCCGCCAACGGGCTAAATCGACAGTTTTGGTTTGGACTGTAAACGTGTACGCGTCGTTTGCGATCAACTCAAAAATATCGCGGTCCCACGCCACTGATTAAAAACATCATGAGAACGCGCTTTGAGACTACCCAAGTAACAATACTGTCAAATCGACAACTATAAGATACCCTTTATAAGTTGCCATTCAGATATGTCTGAAAGGTAACTATAATGTGTATTTAAATTTCTGTCCATATGGTCGTTGACTCAATGGTTCCATTTTTACATTACCGTAAATATTCTTAATATAAGTCGTCCGAAAGCCATCATACAACTTTGTCTGATGGATATCCACTACAGGACCCCTATTCTCGAGTTTTATCGTATGCGATATTTTGTGAAAGTTACTAGATTATTGCCTCGTCAAAACTGTATTCTCGAGGGTAGGGTATTATTTTCACCAAACGCGTTATCACCAAAGTTTTTTTTCACCAAAATCGATTTCACCAAATCCGAAATCGATTGCTTGACTCACTCTCCCGGTAGATGCCGCCACGAGCATCGTCTGAGTATTCATGCCAGTTATAAATTATTAAAAATATTCCGGATAACCGTAGTCTGAGATTTTGTTGACCGGACGGTGTCACTCGTGGTCCACGTGTACCACGACGTTATCCTCGACGTCTAACTTGACCGGACGGTGTCTCACGTGGTCCACGTCTACCACGACGTTATCTTCGAGGTCTAACTTGACCGGACGGTGTTTCTCGTGGTCCACGTGTACCACGACGTTATCCTCGACGTCTAACTTGACCGGACGGTGTCTCACGTGGTCCACGTCTACCACGACGTTATCCTCGAGGTCTAACTTGACCGGACGGTATCTCTCGTGGTCCACGTGTACCACGACGTTATCCTCGAGGTCTAACTTGACCGAACGGTGTTTCTCGTGGTCCACGTGTACCACCATCTTAGACCTCGAGGATAACGTCATGGTACACGTGGACCACGAGGGAAAACGTCCTGGCGCCGAAATGGCCGCGCCGAAACGTCTCGGCGCCGAAACGGCCTCGCCGAACCGTCAGTGCCGAAACGGCCGCGCCGAAACGTAACGTACCCTGTTTTTTAACATCGCCTTTCAAATGAAATATCTTCAAATACCAACAGATTGCCCACAAAAATCGTTTAAGTAATTCGTTTCAGAACAAATAACATTATTGACCATAAAAAAACAATTATTGTGAAACCCAGAATAGATCAAATTTTTCTTCAATAGTCACTTTTAGAAATTTTATAAAATATCATTGCGCCAAATTTCAACTTCCTGTATTTGAATTACATTACAACTCTACAATTTCATTACAATTTTAAATTGCATGATAAGTCTCCGCTCTTTACCGAATCCAAGTCAACGATCGATTTGTTTTCAGACGAATTGTTTTTATACGAATTGTTTTCAGACGAATTGTTTTTAGACGAATTGTTTTTAGACGAATTGTTTTTAGACGAATTGTTTTTAGACGAATTGTTTTTAGACGAATTGTCTTTAGACGAATTGTTTTTAGACGAATTGTTTTTAGACGAATTGTTTTAGACGAATTGTTTTTAGACGAATTGTTTTTAGACGAATTGTTTTTAGACAAATTGTTTTTAGACGAATTGTTATTAGACGAATTGTTAATAGACGAATTGTTTTAGACGAATTGTTTTTAGACGAATTGTTTTTAGACGAATTGTTTTAGACGAATTGTTTTTAGACGAATTGTTTTTAGACGAATTGTTTTTAGACGAATTGTTTTTAGACAAATTGTTTTTAGACGAATTGTTATTAGACGAATTGTTTTAGACGAATTGTTTTTAGACGAACTGTTTTTAGACGAATTGTTATTAGACGAAATGTTTTAGGCGAACTGTTTTAGACGAATTTTTCGCAAATCATATTCCAGGGACTATCACCGATATATAAATGTGAAAAAGGATATCCTTTGGATTCGTCCAATGGATATAATTAAAAAGTTGCGTAATGGAATTATGACTTTTTCATGACGTAAAACTATTGTCAAAATGGCATCATATTTTGAACTGTTATCGGTGTCTGAAAAGGCAACTTAATGTCATCTTACGGGCATATCTGACCGACATCATTAAAAATGTTACATACAGGACACAACCTTGTGGTGGTCAAAACGTTAACTTTTTGTCAACCATTATTTGTCGTCAAAAAGGATGCGACTAGTTACCTTAACGGTTACTTATAGACGACCACGGTCTTACATACAGGTCTTGCAACTGCAGTAGTGGGGGTGGGTCGCTTAGGGAAGCCATTTTAAGTTTCCTCAGTCGCCGGTAGAGTAGTTGTATGTAAGGTTTTGCATCTAGGCGAGGGACGCGAAGGGACAGAGGGTATCTGTCTGTCTCAGTCTCACACATGGTCTCCACTGCACCTCCACTTACACATTTTTTAAACTATAAAACGTTTGAAAATACCATTTTTTAACTGAGCCACGTCTCTCGTCACACGAAACACAGAATACTTTTTCTCGGTTCTACTGCCAGCCCTGCAAAAAGGTCACCGCACACCACTTTGTTTTGTTTAAAACTATCAACGACGAAGTGTGAGCAAAACACACTCCGGATTGTAAGGTTAAGTTTAACTGCGACCCCGATAACGGCGACGATTTGCGGCTATGTTGGAAACTAAATTCAACCTCACTAAGCGACCATACCCCCACCACAGAATTCTGAGGGAGTCTCAAGACCTGTATGCAAGACCGTGTAGACAACATATAAACGGCGACATACCCTAGCA